>MU223858.1:1513196-1525610 GCA_018584345.1 Thuja plicata
AGTTGTCCTTGTTCAACTTGGGCACATCTCGTCTGTTCATCTTGTGATCTTTACTTAGGTCTTGAAACCTTCCTTCTAAGCACACAAGCTCTGATGCCAATTGTTAGTAATAACTGAGAGGGGGGGTGAATTAGTGGCCTCAAAAATTTATCCTTTTAAACTTTAATCCACCAACTAATATACCTCATATTATTAAGTCCCTACAAGATGTATGCCTCTGAAATACTTGAAATAAATAAATGTCTGTCGGTTTACCTTGTCTGTCCTTATTCTCCTTGATTACCGATAAGCAGTAAAACTTATTTACCGATACTCAGTAAATATGAAAAGTATACCAATCAATCCATAAATGCATATATGAAATGTAAACCAATAAAGTAATAAACCATACACACATAATACAAGGATTTTAACGTGAAAACCCTGTTAAGGGAAAAACTACTGGGACCGATACCCCAAATTTTCACTCTTCTGAAGTGAACCCTGTTAGGAGTCAACCCTGTTAAAGGTTACAAAAACACTGTTAAGTGTGACCTTGTTAGAGTATTTTTATACATAGGTTGTCACTAAGTATTTGGCATCTACGCTACCATCCTTGAATCAGCCTCTAGACTGTCAATAGGCTTTATGCTAATCTTACTACCATCCTTGAATCAACCTCCTTCTTAGACTGTCAATAGGCTTTAGGTAAGACCGATGCTACTATCATGAGTCAACCTTTTTGGTAATTTTTTAGGATATACCTCAATTATAAAAGATGGTTAAGTCCTACTCTGTTAAGAGACTTAATGCTTCAATGGTTAAACTGAAGCACAATGACCTGTTTCTAATGCAACTTGAATTGCAGATATTTAGATCTATTTACGTATAATACCTTTCTGATCAATGTATCAATTCACTTTCTTTGTACTTCACTCTTTCTACTCTGTGATACTGTACTTCACTATTTGTCGATGTCTACAGAATTCTTTAGCTCTGCCTGAGCTTGATTGATCAGGACTGCATGAATTTTATTCTTCATCAGTTTCTCTTCAGCATCTTCTCTCAATTCACTTCCCCATATCTGAGTGCATGTGGAAATGAATTATGATTGTCTCTTATATAGACATGATTTTCCTTTATTTTTGATTCTTGATTTTTGATTCTTGGCATGAAAAAACAATCCAGCCAATTTGATTTACGGCTTTAACTCCTGATTTATCTTGTAGTTATATTCTTGCCAACTGTATAAATCAATTGCTTTAACTGTGGTCGAATAAAAAAAATAAAACAACCAGTTAAGTCTATCCTTAAGCTTTGCCAGCTACATATTTTTTCATTTTCTAATCTCTCTGTTCTATCGGTCAATTCTGCAGTTTGTTGCCGGTGACAACTGCCAGTTCCATCGATGCAACTTCAGTTAGCTTTGAGATCTCTGTCCGTCAGGCATCATTGGATCTTGCTCATCGAGAAACTCTATTTTCAGCTCTTCGGGCATCCTGTGATTCATCTTCATCGGGCAACACTGTTTTCTGTTCGTCGGGCATCATTGTGAATTTATCTCTATCTTTACCGGTGGTGTGCACTCTGTCGGTGTTGTCTGTCACTTAGTGAATACTTGACTTTTATGCATTGCCGAAAGCATAATCATTGTTCCATTTATTCTCTGATGTCTTTGGCATTATGTGCATGACCATACAGATGATATCAAGTTGACATCAATGAAAATACAAACCATTAACTGATTTAATGTCTTGCATCATCTTCAACTTAACATTATCAAACATTTAATCAGTTACATGTCATCAAACACTGTTAAGATAAAAGCATTCATGGAAAATAATAATTCAAAGTACATATGCATTATCTATTGCTCAAACAGTCAATTCATTCATAAAACATGATCATAATTTCATACCAATAAACAGAGCATATTCATCCAGATAATGTATATTAAGCAGCATATGTCCATGGCATAGGTCCATTGGTTGACTACCACATATTAACAGTTTTAGAGCATAAAGTCTTGGAGTAATAAAAGAAAACAAAGGAAAAGACCTGGCAAAAGTTCTTCTAAGGTGTCTAAAGCATACCATTAAAATGGCCTATCATTTTTCCCTCTACGAAGACTAGTGTCAGTCCTCAGGCACTGAGATAGTCTGGATCTTGGCAAGAACCCAGAGGTCTCATTCTTGTGTTTCTCCAATCATGGAGGTGCCCACTCACTAGTAAAATCCATTTTTTCTCTCTACCTTCACTAGTCTACTCAGTTCCTATTACTCATCTATTTCATCATCCACATAGTTGTACAATGGCTGTAAAAGCAGGGGAGGTTGGAAGGTGAGTGGAAAGCATCTCTCAGGTCGTGGTTTTCTTCCCTGGCGTATATACTAGCTAACACGCTGCATTATAGCCTGAAAGTTAATCAGACTATGTGGCTCTGCCTTCTTAAGTGCCATAGTGAGTCTCTCCCATCTTTTCCTTAATCCTTCAGCTACCCTCATCCTCGTATGATAATGACAATCTTTCACATGCTGAGAAAATTTCCTCACGGCTTTCCACAATCCATTTCCTGGGTGCAGAATCATGAAATCCATAAAACATTTGCATCCAATCACAGTAAAGCCATTGTGGTGACTGAATTTTAGGATGAAGGGGCAATGAAATGGACTTTTCCAGGATTTTGTACTTATGTAATTGCTCACCATAATTTATTTCATTCTGAATCCAGGAAAGGAGGGAAGACAAATGTATATCATTAATAAAAAGAAGGGGATTCCAATCAGCATTAAAAGGAACAACATAATTATGCATGTATAACTCACATAGAAAATTCTAGACACAATCAAGTGATGTGTTGTAAGAAACCACAAATTCTTGTGGGGTTTCTATGCCTGAGTTAAGATCTCGAAGGACTCTCATTAATTTAAATAGAAAAAATTTCTCCTTGAGGCATAGGGTATAAACCCATGGTGGTGGTCTGCATTCTATCAATTCTGTAATTATATCTGTAATGTTATTTATCTTATTCTATAGGAATTCAATTTCTTGTTGTTTTCTTTAAAGCTCCCTTCTTAATTTTGTCTTTTCTAGTTCCCACATCGACTTTTGATATTGCATTGCATTGAAATAATCAATCAAGAGAGCATGAACAGTTACCTCCTCTAGTTTTTGATGTGGGATCAACCTGGCTGCTTGTGGGCCTTCCTCTTTCTTTGTACAAACTAGCACATTTTATGGAACAAGGGGCCTTTCCCTGTGATTTCCTTCCTATAGAGAAGAAGATTCTCTTCCGACTCTTTTAGGCTCTACTACTTCTAGTATTACACACTCTTCTTCTGGAATCACCTCAATGGCTGTAGGATCATTTTCCATCATACCCTAGCATTCTGCAATAGGACTGCCTATTTGTGGTTGTTCTTGTAAGGGCTCCTTAGAGGAGACATGAGAATCGTCAACCGTAACTGGGGAATCCTTGTCGTCTAGTTGTGTAGTTTTCAAACGAACACTTCTGCACAATGAGGTATCAATAGAGGCTATAGGTTTCTTCGGTGAAATTTTTCTTTTCTTGGTAGATGTGGCTGCAGGAGAAATAGTAGAAATAGGAACATCCTGACTCATATATTCTACCATTTTGGCTTTGCCCTTGCCCTTTTTATCTTTTTGTTGAGAAGCTGTGGGAACCTCAGTTTCTCCACTCCATGAGGTAGGTTTTGGATGGCCGGATGACACATTCTCCACATTAACTCCTAAAGGAGAAGAATTCCTTAGAGGTTCATCTTGTTCAACAAATTCTTCTTCCTCATCAGGGTTATTTCCCTATTCTTCTTGAATTTCAGGTTGTGGCCCCTCTCCATGCAATTGAACATGAGGTGCCACAATAAATCTATCACAAGACATGTGAGAGACATCCCTCAGTGACCTTTCCACCAACATTTTGATTAAACCATGGTGGGTCACTGCATTCTGCCACCCCTTCCGTACCTCTTCAGCACTTAAATTCAAAAGGGGGTAAAGAAAATTGGGAACATTTACTAAATGGTTATGTCATAAATGGCTCAACAATTTAAAGTGTACTGCATGCAAGAAATAAAAATGACCCTCACAGGTAATGTACTAGATAACATGAACTACCAACTGAGGGTATTCTCCTAGAAGAGATGTCCTCTTTACACCATGTTTGTTGTAATCTATTGGGGCGTCTGCTGGCAAAGAAAATTCCACTCTAGCTATTTGTGCATCGTTCCTATGCGGAAATGCTTCTCCTATAGAAGGAAGTCCAGAGACTTTGGAAATTTGTGCTTCAGAAGCTTCAATTCACAACCCTTTAACATATGCAACTCCATTGTTGTACGTTCTCAAGAATTCCAGTGTCATAGCTTCGTCATACCCATTTAACCTAACAAAATAGGTGAGCCACCCTATTATGTTAAAAACCTTAATGCTATCTTGGTCTTGTAATAATACCAAGTAGTTTTTTGGTTCATGTCATACAGGAGAACCACCCATTCTGTTGTTTGAAATTTCCAACAATGTCTGAAAAACTCAGAAAAAAAACCCTCTTACTCCATTGAAACTATCTATTCTTTTTGCTGAAATGTCTCTGTTGTGCCCAGAATTGGAATAAAACTTTCTAGTGTTTTCGGGTAGACAAGACACAACATGAAATTTTGAAATAATGTCGTGAAGCTAAGCTAAAATTTTGAGTTAAAAACAGGGCTAGTTTCGACAGTTTACACACAGGGCTTGTCAAATCATTATTTTTTATATGACGGCTCAGTACAATTCTGGTAGAAAAAATAGTAATGACAAAGGTTGGCAATTATGATAGTTGATTTGGAAATGACAGAAATTTTGAGTTGATGGGATATTTCATTTATTACACACAAAACCCTATTTACTGCCCCTATGAAAAAGTTTACAAGTGTCCTCACTTGCATGACAAAGTATGGAAAGATCATGGATGAATCGCTATATTAATTACAATATGTCATAATCATATTAAATGAAGTTAAAAAAAAACTTTTTTGAGGCAATAAAGTAATGCGTACCTTGGAATATTATATCGTTAAATGCCCAAATCTAGAAAGATTTGATGACATAGGTAGAGAAAAAATTTGAGCTGGCGCAATAATGAGGTGACGTGAATGCGTTGATGGAAGAAAAAGGTTATGAAAAAGCATATGAGATGATGTTTTTATTATGGACAAGAAATTTTCATGGGAAATGAAAAATTTTATTATGACTGAATGTGAAAAATTTTCAAAGAGACGACCGGAGAAAATAATTACTCTGGTTGGCTGCAAGAATGACCTCAGTAGGAAGAGATTTGTTGGCTATAGAAAATTTTTCAGCTGGAGGAGGTTATTCGACGATAGGAAGTCCTTTGGCTGTAGGAAAGTCTTCAATAGGAAGAGGAGGTTCATCAGCTACACGAGGTTCTGTGGCTGCAGGGGGGTCAGCTGGGGTAGGAGAAATCTCAAACTACCACAGGAAATCGACCTTTGTCTGTGGTTTATGGTATAGGCAAAGCCTATGACCATTCACTAGTAACTTGAAATGTATAGGGTTAATGGTGGATAGCTAAATTGCTATGTTAGCATAAACATGAATAATCTCATAAGGGCCAAGCCAATGTGTTGTAAGCTTACCCTGGTTTTCTTGGAATCTTGAGTCATACAAAAGAGCCTAGTTGCCAGGAGAAAACTATTTGAGAAGGATATGAGAATCATGCCACTTTTTATGTTGTGTATGAACCAATTCTGTGTGTTGTAGGGTGACTTTCCTTATCTCATTTAGTTGGTTAAGCTACAGGATCCTGTTGTGTTGTGCCTTAGAAAGATCAATGTTTAGTTGCAATGTCATTCATAAAGTCTTATGTTTGAACTCAATTGGCATCACAACTATTTTTCCATATACCAACTCAAAACGGGTAAACCCTGTTGTGGTTTTCCATGTAGTTCGGTAGGCCCATACTGCTTCTTGGAGGTGACTACTCCAATATTTCTTGTACAACTGAACTGTCTTCATGAGGATAGCTTCTATCTCCCTATTGGTGATTTCTTCCTGACCATTCACCTGTGGGTGATAGGGGCTTGATTTTCGGTGGCAAATATTATACTCGTTAATCAGAGTAGTAATCAATGTGGAGGTAAATTGAGTTCCTTGATCAGTGACTAACTCACGGGGTACACCATAGCATGTGAATATCTCCGCATATAGGAACTGTGCAACTCTATTATCCTTGGCATGCTTCATGGCTCTAACCTCCACCCACTTGGTTACATAATTAGTACATACAAGTATGTACAAATTATCATCAGATGCAAGAGTGATGGGACTGAAAAAATTAATTTCCCATTTATCAAATGGAGTCACTACGACCTGAGGAAAGAGTGACATTTCATCAAATTTAGTAGGTCGCCCCATCCTCTGGCATTGATCACACTTCCTAGTGTAATTGGCTGAATCTTTGTAGAGGGATGGCCAGTAGTAACCAGTGTTAAGTACCTTGATGGATGTCCTTTTGGCAGCAAAATTTCCTCCACAAGGCTCATCATGACAAGCTCAGAGGATTTCATAAGTTTTTTCCTCTCTAATACATCTTCTTAATACTTGGCTAGGGCCAATATAGAACAAACAATCAACAATCCATGAAAAGTTGAATGTTTTCTCTATTAGTAGCCAATTTTCCTTTGGAAAGAAGTGTGGAAGTACCTTTTGTGAAACCAAATAGTTAGCAATATCAGCATACCAGGGTGTTTTTGTTGCAATGGAGAACAAGTGGTCATCAGGGAAACTATCATCAATTTCCATAGGTTCATCAGCATTCTGCAGGAGTGAAAGAAAATCGGCCACCACATTTGATCTGCCTAGCTTATCTATGATGGTAATGTCAAACTCCTGTAGCAGCAACAACCATCTAGCTAACCTCCTTGTTATGGCAAGTTTGTTAGCTAAGTACTTAATATCTGCATGGTATGTATGCACAAAGATTTGATAACCAGTGACATAGTGGTGGAATCTATTCAGAGCATAGATAACAGCCAATATTTCCTTTTCAATAACCGTGTAGTTCAACTCATCTGCTTGTAGATTTTTGCTAATAAAATAAATAGCATCTTCTAGAGTACCTTCCTTCTGTCTAAGAGCTGCTCCAATGACAAGATCAGAGGCATCTATATGTATGTGGAATGGGAGTGTCCAATTAGGACCTCGCAAAACAAGTGCCTAAGTGAGTACAAACTTCAGCTGCAGGAAAGCTTCATCACAGTCTGTTGTCCAGATAAAGTCAACATCTTTAGTGAGTAGTGAATACATTAGGTTGGCCATCTTGGTGAAGTCCTTTATGAATCTCCTATAATACCTAGCATGACCAAGAAGGCTTCTCACATCTTTTTGTTTGGCTGGGGTAGGCAGATTCATAATTACTTCAATTTTGGCTGGATCTACCTGAATGCCAAGAGCAGAAATGTAGTGACCAAGCACTACTCCCTCTTGCATCATCATAAAATACTTCTCATTGTTCAAAGACAGGTTGTGTTCTTTTCATCTGGTGAGAAATTTTTCTAGATTTTCCAATGCTTCCTTGTAAGTTTCCCCATAAGTTGTAAATTCGTCCATGTAGATCTCCATACAGTCATGGGAAATGTCAACAAAAATGTTGATAACTGCCCGCTGAAAAGTAGCAAGAGCATTGCAGAGGCCAAATGATAAAAATGAATAAGAAAAATTCCCCCATGGGCAGGTGAATGTGGTATTTTCCTGATCCTTGAGAATAATCCGAATTTGATTGTATCCATTGTACCCATCCAAGAAAGAAAAGTATTTCTTTCCTGCTAGAGAGTCCAGAACCTGGTCAATGAATGGAAGAGGGAAATGGTATTTTTTAGTGTCATCGTTAAGCTCTCTGTAATCCACACACACTCTCCACTTGCCACCTTTCTTAGGAACTATGACTAGTGGGGAAACGCACTGGCTATCTAATATAGGATATATGAAGCAGGCTTTGAGGAGCTTTTGGAGTTTGGCTTTGACTATCTCATGGAGAGCAGGCTTGACACATCTTTGAAATTTCCTTACTAGGAATTTATCTTCCTTTAGGAAAATCCTATGAGTGCATAACTTTGGGTCCAGACCTTTCATATTAGCCTAATCCTAGGAAAAATTTGTAGCATGGTTCTTCAGTAATTTGGTCATAGATGTTTGTTGCTGAGGAGAAAGTTTTCTATTAATGTTCAGGTAGCATTCAGGGGAAACTTCCAGTTGCTTAGTGAGCTTGACCATAGATGCATCAGTCAAAGAGGGTAATTGGATCTCATAGGGAAGCATTTGGTGATAGATCTGGTTGGATACAGGGGAAGATATTTGGTAATCAGAGTACAATGGCTGCAAGGAGTAGTTTTGGAAGGAACTATCCAAAGGGTCTAAGTTTGATCCATATTGGTTATGCATGATGTTGGTGATTACTTTATCTTCCTCCTGTAGCTATAGGAAGGGATCCATTTTTAACATCATTAATTGGGAGACTAAATTAATAACTTTAGCTTCCTCTCCTACATCTGGCCATATGGGAGAGGCTAATTCCATCTGAGGTTGAGTAGGAGAATACAAGGCCAAAGTTTTGGTATGTTGGCCATCAGAAATGGTCATATCTCCTGACTAACAATCGATATAAGCATTAGCAGTAGCTAGCCAAGGACGTCCCAGAATAATTGGATAGCCTCCTAGGCTAGCTTTTGGTGAGAGGATCATGAAATTAGTAGGGTAGGACCAAGACTCAAGGTCAACCACAATGTCCTCCACCACTTCTTCAAGATTTATAGTCAAACTGTCTGTGAGCTGCAGGACAGTGGGTGTATTGTGAAGGTTGGTGATACCAAGGTATTGCATAATGTCCTTGGTCATGACATTAATGACAACTCCAAGATCAATCAAGGAATTTTTTATAGCAGTCCCATTAATAATGACCTCAACAACAGGGCTGCCAGGGTCAAAATATTTTGGGATGGTAAGCTTCCCTAACATGATGTCCGCCAGTTTGCCCAGGACATGGACAGTCTAGGGATCCTTCTTCTTGCGGTTTGGATTTTTAAAGAAAGCTTCCTTGATGGATTTTCCATATGTGGGAACATCTTTGATTGCCTGGAAAAGGGGAATTTGGACGCTGACATTCTTTAGTTTGTCAAGGATATTGAAATATGCCTCATCAGTGGTTTTCATATTGTTATGCTACAATCTTTGTGGGAAAGGAGGAATGGTAGGCTGATTGGACTTAGGTGGTGATGCAGGGGCTACTAGTTTAGATGGATTGTTAGGTTGATTGGGCTCCTCATAAGGCATTTCAGTGATTATAGGAGGCTCAAGTGTAGGTAGAGTGGTACCGGACCACAGGTGAATATCATTGTGGTTGATTACATACACAGGGTATTGCATGGGATACTACGACTGGTCTGTAGCATACACATTTTGTTGAGGTGGAGAAGGTCAATTGTTAGGGTTTGACTGTGACTGTGTAGGTAAATGAGTAGGCTTAGGAGGTGGGTTAGTAGCTGCAGGAGGTGGCAAAAGAGCTTTCTATTATGGAGGTTGCATAGGTGGTAGAAAAAATCCTTGTGGTTGATTTGGCCATTGTTGGCCGCCTCGCCACTGTGGGTTTGGCCGCTAATTACCCTATGGTGGTTGTCACACCCCTTGAGGTTGTTGCCAACCTCCTTGAGGGTTTGGTCACTATGGATTGGGGTAATTCTGCCACTGATTTTGGGAATTATTCCAGGGAGGATTTTGGTAATTCATTGGGGGTTGCCATTAATTATTATAAAAAGGACCATTGAATGAAAGAGGGTCCTGAGGCATACCTTGTCTCTATACCCATGGTCACTGCTGAGTGATGAAGAATAGTTGCTCATCCTTTGGTTCAACTAGTTTGTAATCATTCATCATTTGTGTATTCTCCAAGTTAGCAACCAATTTGCATCTACAGTCTCTCTTCTTCTATCTACAATGTGGACAGAATTCTGCTAGCATGGCCTCTGCTTCCTCATATTTATTCTTAGCCTGCATGGTGTCCAGTTGGGTGGCCATGTTGTTAATGATATCTTTCTTAAAATTGGACAAGAGATTGGTTATCTCTATCCGTGAAGCACCAACACCATTGGACTTCCCGAGGGTGGACCTATATCGTCTTCCTTTCTTAATAGCAGCTCTTGAGTACTTAAGGAAGATCTTTTGGATATCATCCCATGATCCCTAGGTGATATCTCCTCCTGCCATTAGGTCTAGTGCCTTTGTGCATCCGTCATGAATGCCTCACAAAAAGAGAAACTTCTGAGATTCTTCATTGAGCTTGTGTTGAGTATTCTTCTGCAAACTGAACATGAACCTTGAGACATAATCCTCAAGACTCTCATCCTCCTTCTATGACATCTTAAAGATGTCATCCCCTCGCATATCATTCCCTCGACAGTACTCCTTATATTTCAGAAAGAAAGAATCCTTCATCTCATCCTAATAATGGACAACATCCTGCCCTTATCCCATAAACCATCGTAATGCAGACTCTTTAAGTGTTGCAGGAAAGAGTTTAAGCCTATGGGCATCGGTGGTGTAGTCATAGCTCCTACAAAGGATATCAAACTCAAAGAGAAAGGTATCCGGGTCCTCTGTGACAAGGTTGTTATTATCTCGTTGATCGGAGATGGGGAAAGGAAATGTAGTAGGATTGGCCATCCTTCATTGTTGTTGCAGTCGATTTTGAGGCACAATCTGAGGTTGGTTGATGACTAACTGCCAAGGATTTTCTTCTCTAGGATTCTGGAGTTCTAGGTTGGCAAAGCCTTCAGAAAATAGATTGGCTTCTGGTTGTTCTTGGAAGAACCCATGAAAGTCACCCTCAGAAGATGAGGATAATGAAGGGGCTTCAGGAAGCTCCAAAATAGCGTCAACAAATGGGTTTTCTTCCTCAAATAGGTTGTTGGATGGATTTGGCAAGTACCTTCCTTGGGCGTCTCTTCGTCTATTATGCATGAAGATAGTATGGAATGATGTGAATAGCGGTTTGCTTTGTCAAAATAAAGCTTAATCTACTTAAAGTAGGGAATGAAAGCATGAAAAAAAATCCTAGGAATGGTTGAATAAGAACTAGGCTCGGCACCATCCCTGGCAGTGGTGCCAAAAATGATCGCTTTTTATAAAGGCTCAGAAACTAGGCATAATCCTTTAACTCGGGGATTGGACATCCAACTAAGCACTTCATCCACTTTATAAGAAACTCATTTAATATGTCAAACCCAGGGACGTGTTACTTGAGATGGCCCAGTAAAATATATGCACCAAGTACTTTCTCAACCAATCATTATATAATTGCTGCAGGAAATAAATGTTGGAAAGAAATTATTCTATGGTTGCAGGAAATAAATGCTTTTGAAGGGAAACTATACTATTGCCGCATGAAATGAATACTCAAAGGAAAGCTAAACTACTGTTTTGAAAGTAAACACTTGGAAGTAAATGATGGAAATGAATAATGCTAGCAGAATGGAAGAGTGCACAAAAATAAGTATAATGCCTTAGTTACTCTGTCGCTCAGCCACAGGAAGCGGTAGCTATCCTGTGGTTTTGGCTGCAGGGGCTATTCAGCATGGGAATTGAAATAACAAAATGTAGGAAGGCAATCTAAACTAGAATGAATCTAACTATGGATTCCTCACCAAGTGGGCCCCCTTGGGTGAGTACCCAGAATACTCAATTACACAGAACTAATCTCAAAACTTCATTTTCTCATTAAAATGAATAACAAAGTACAAAGATTCTCATCAACAGTAAATAATAGAATTGAACGTTGGTGCCCAAAAATGCTGAATTGAATTTCATTTGGACTTTCCAATCCAATGATGCGAAATCTGATTATTTTTGGCCAACTAATGGGAATGATCGATTATGATCCTCTTCCCCTATGCTTCTGGCTCTACAGGACCAAGGTGGGTGAACCTTCACCTGAACATGCTTTTTATAGCAGATAACCTGTGTGTGGAACTCAAACTTCCATCTCTCAAAGTATGGCAAGGAACTTGAAATAAATATAACTGAAATAAATACATCATGAGCTGTAAACTGAAATACTTTAAGTAATTGAAAGAATTTTTAGTAAATGTGTATGTAATTTGAAATGAATAGATAGATAAGATATCACAAAACTATAAACAATGAACTGAATAACTATAATCCAAATAATGATTAGACCAGTGCCTTATTCTACCATGGGCAATAGAGTCAAGATCATAGAAATCTTATGTTCAACCTTAGAGACGGTTTTACAAGAAAACTTATCACTTCAAAGGTGTTATGGAATGTACATGCAACCTAAAAAAAATTCAGAGATATTTCAAAAGGGTAATACTTCTCAGATGACAGACCAATTGACTAAGGCCTCAATCA
>MU223858.1:1552268-1578481 GCA_018584345.1 Thuja plicata
AATATTGTTTTTTATGTTCAATTAGTTTTTCGGATTACTCTGTGAACCAGGGTATCCTACTGTGATATCCATTTGATATTTTTATTTATAACTAATTTATGCAATTCGAATATCAGTAGCATGGTCTAAGAACTTGTTACTTTTCCTTTTGGGCTCTTAATTTGAGTTAAAAAATCGTAGGGCTAATTGTATAAGTAGTTTAAATATTTGCTTTAATTGGAATCCTGTAGGACGATGGTCTCACTTTACAGGAGTGAGTTCCCTTAAAACCGTCTTCGTATATACGTAAGATTGATATATATGACTCTATTCCCAATTCAGCATTAGGCATTGGTCTATTTGTCATTTGAAATTGTCATTTGTTCTTTCTGTAAATTACAAATATACCTATATCTTCTTCATAAAGCACTCAATTAGGTTTAGCATTATTTTCAAACATTAGATTAGGTTTAAAACTATCTAACGATTAAGATATTAGATTTGTTCTCTTTCAAAGGATTGTTAACCCCTTTGAAAGGATTCACTCTTTGTATGTGCACATGTTTGTGCAGTTTGAGAGAAATTTAGGATTCAGGCTTACCAACCTTGGCTCGATCGAGTCAGAATTGCAGAGGCACTTGTTCGTGCCTGTCAGTTGGCCTCAAAACGGTCCAGCGGTTTTGAGCACCAACATGGCCAAGCCTCCCTGAACTTCATGCATGGATTTCCAAATGCTGGGAACCCATTATTACTGGTATGGTTCATATCTTCCCTCTAGCTAAGGGTTTTTTTATTGCCAAATTTGATGGTATGGAGGATAGAAATCACATTCTTCGAAGCCATTTTTCTAGCTGGGATGTTCGCTTTGTGCTTATGGTTAAACCTTGGCATGAGGATTTCAATCCTTCTTCATCTTTGGGTGGATTCTCTTTTGGAGGAGGTGGGTGAGGTTTTGGGAGATTTTGTGATCTTGGGTGTCGAATCTATAGACATTCTACATTCTACCTATGCTCGTATTTTGGTGGATATTGATGCTTCTAAGGGCTTACCTGCGGAGATCAAGCTTGTTTCTCCTAAGGGAAGCTGGATTCAGTCTTTGGATTATGAAGGAATCCCATTTAGATGCAGAAGATGTTTCCAAACTAGTCATATTGTTGCCAAATGTGGTGTGGGTAAAACCAAGTGCCATGTTTCATGGTGGAAAGGTGCCTCTTTTTAGTACTACACAGTTGAGAAGAGTACCTCTCAGCGGAGTTTTTCTCAGGTTGTTGCCCCAGATTCTACTGTTGTTTCCCCTCTGCCTGATGTGGGGAAGTATATTCCCTTTGCGAAAGCTATTGGTGTCAACCAATTTGTTGACTCGTCGTGTGTTGAGACTCCTCTTGCTGCATTCGGCAATGTGCGGGTTTCTGATCATGCTGGCTCTGATTCGCGAGCTGTTGTAGGCTCTACAGATGCTACCTTGGTTCAAACTGTTGATGTTGTCCTTTTGGGTGTTGTTGTTGCTGCTCCTGACCGGATTGTTGATGTTGTTTCTGGATCAACTATCCTATCTGCTGGTGTTGTGGGTTCTGATGTCACTGTTTCTCCAAGGGGAGAAATGGGGAATGGTGGTGATGTTGTCCTTGTCCCTGTCCCAGCTGTGGATATTGGAGTGGCCAACCTTGTTTCTCAGTTTTTTGGGGGCTCTTATGTTAACTCTTTGGCTTGGCAAAATGTAGCTGAGAAGGTGGAGGATGGATGGACAACAGTTAAAGGAAAGAAATTAAAGTCTTCCAAGCCTTCTTTTGATATGAATTTACGTTCACATAAGAGTGGGCTTAAATGTAAATCTTGACTGCTCTTTATTGTGGTTTGTTGGTCTGGTCTCTGTTTCATTTTTTGGAAACTATTGTTAGTTCCCTTTGGCTTGTTAGGTGGTGCTTCACAATAATTTTTTTGTTCTCTTCAACGCTCTATCTTTCATTGTTTTTGCAAAAGGTTTTGGGTCCTTTCAAACCCTGTTTTTACTTAATCAAAACGTCATTAGTCTTTCTACAAGGAATGAAATGTGTCATCTTTGAGAACTTGTCCACCACCACCACCACCACAAAAATGGAATCATGTCATGTTTGGATCCTTGGTAAACCAAGAACAAAGTCCATACTAATATCCTCCCATGGCCTCTCTAGTACAAATAATGGTTGATATAACCTTGTATCTTGCTTGGTTCCTTTTGTCATCTAACATATTCTACAACTTTGCACAAACTTCTTAACATCCTGTTGCAATTGTAGCCAATAATAATGCTCACTAACCAAAGAAATGGTTTTATCTCGACCAAAATGTCCAACCAATCCTCCACTATGCTTCTCTTTGATTAGGTTCTCCCTCAACCTCTGAATAACATAACATCTTGGATTATAAAATTCAACCATCTGGTCATGTCTATAGTAAAAGGTTTTGTGCAAGCTCTCCAGGCCTCGCCAAAATAAGGATCCTTGGGATACAAATTCTTGAGTTTCTAGAACCCAACAACTTCGATCTGCATCTCTGTCAACAAATTTTGCCTCCTTCTCAGGGCATCTGCAACCTTATTAGACTTTCCACTATTGTGCTTCAAAACAAATGTGTAACTCTGCAAAAACTCAACCCATTTTAAATGTCTTTGATTCAACTTTCCCTAGCTATTCAAATACTATAAAACTTGATGATTAGTGAACAAAACTAACTCTTTAGGCAAAAGATAATGTCTCCACTTCCTCAACACCTAAACTATAGCATAAAACTCAAGATCATAAACAAAATATTTTCTTTTGGCATCAACTTCTCACTAAAATAAGCAATGGGTTTACCTTCTTGACTCAAAATAGCTCCAATGGCATTGCCACTAGCATCACAGTCTACTTGAAATACCTAATTAAAATATGGAAGTGCCAAAACATGTTGCTATGTAACTTTTCTTTTCAACAAATCAAAATTCTTTGTTGCTCATGTCGTCCACTTAAACTCTTTTCTATCCCCTCTCATGGTTTTAGTTAAGGGTCCACATATACTACTAAATTTTTTGATAAACTTCCTGTAAAAGCTAGCCAAACCATAAAAAGATCTTACCTCAGTAGCACTCCTTGGAGTAGGCCATTCAAGGATAACCTTCACTTTCTTTGGATCCATTTTAAGACCATCTGCTAAGACAACAAATCCCACAAAAATCTACACTTTTTCAACTTAATCAACAACTTCTCTTCCCTTAACTTCTCAAAGACCCTACGAATATGCATTATATGCTTTTCCAATGTCTTATAGAAGATCAAAATATCATCCAAGTAAACAATAACAAAATTCCTCAAAATTTCTTGCAATACCTCGTTCATGAGCCTCATGAATGTACTCAGTGCATTGATTAGCCCAAAGGGCATGACTAACCACTCATACAAGCCCTCCTTTGTCTTGAAGGTTGTTTTCTATTCATCTCCTTCTCTAATCCGAATTTGGTGATATCCACTCTTCATATCTATCTTTGTGAAGTACTCAACTCCACTCAAACAATCCATAATGTCATTCATCCTTGGCTAGGGAAACCTATACTTGATAATAATCTTATTGATAGCCCGAGAATTTGTACACATCCTCCATTCTCCATTTTTCTTTGGTGCTAGTATTGTTGGCACAACACATGGACTCAAACTCTCTCGAATCAACCCCTTCTACAACAACTCTTGCACTTGTTTGTTCAACTCTTAACTCTCTGTTGGAGTCATACTGTGGGCTGCCTTATTCGGCAAATTGGTTCTAGGAATCAAGTCCATTTGATGACTAATCTATCTTATTGGTGGCAATCCATCAGGTACATTCTCAAATACAATATCCTGAAACTCATCCAACAAATTTTCAACTTCCACTAGTACATCTTCTACTTCATCTTTATCAACTTTTGAAATTAAAACAAAACACATATGCTCATGCTTCATGCCTTCTAGAAACTTGCTTCCATCAACTAAACATATTCTCGCATTACTACATACCTTTTTCCTCTATTTCCTTCAATGACTTCAGCTTGTGTTAGACTCCATGCTTTGTCAAAGAATAGGTATTTACATACCCATCACGTATTGCATGACGATCAAATTGCCATGGTCTCTGTGACAACAGATGACAAACATCCATAGGCATAATATTACACAATACCTCATCATGACAGTTTCCAATTTTGAACTTTACCAAACATTGTTCATTGACCAAAGCCTTGTTATCCTATAACCAAACAATCTGGCAGGGATTCAAATGCTTCCTTCCCTCTAACTTCAATTTATTAACTATTTCCTCTGAAACAAGGATATCATACTACCACCATCAATAATGGCATTGCATACTTGACCATTACACTTACATCTCATGCAAAACAAAGTCTTCCTTTGCTCAGGTTCCTCCTCATCATTTAGCAAGGCTCTTCTGCTAACAATGACATCTCCTCTTTCAGCATCTTCACAATGTGACAACTCAACATCTTCATCCACATGTGCAACTCATGCATTGTCGTTCAGTCTTCTATTTATCCTCCCTTGATATTGCAGACACTCGTAAGCCGTGTCCTCCACACTAGAAACATGTCCCATGAAAACCTCATCTTCCTGGTCCTTGGCCTCTTCCTGTCCCTCTCTGATCTTTGTTATTTTGATCATGAGGATGATAGGAATTATTTCCCCTCTTATTCTGACTGCTACTAGAGTCACCATTCTTCTTCTGATCGTCATTTCGACATCCATAAGAGCGTCCACCGGGCTCCACCACGACCTCTTCCATTTTTCTTTCTCTCAAACTTGTTGTTCAGTTTTTCTTCTACCTTCAAAGAAAATTGATATGCATCTTCAATGGTAGACATTCTTACCATTATCAACTCTTCTTGAATACTCGGCCTCAACCCATTTATCTTTCACAAGGGATTCCTACATCTATTCCTCATGACCTGCCTTTTGCTCCCCACCCCAAGAGAAGGATCATCTCCCTGAAGAGGAAAATTAAACCGTTTGCAAACATCAACATCTCTAGGATCCACATATCCAACATAGTCACACTTTGCCAAGAGAGTCATAAAGAAAATGAATAATTTCCACGAAAAGTGTTGGACAACCATCCAAACATTGTGAAAAATCCTATAATTTCTATCCAACCAAATATCTCAGATAATGAAAGTGGGTCCAAGAATCCAAACAAACTAAAGAACAGAAGTCTTAGCTAGAGGCCTTCCATAGTGGGCCCAAAACTCAGCCAAAGAAGAGACTTGCATGTGGGCCTGAATAAAAACTCCACACTAGAAGTGTCAAATCTCTCTCAAGAAAAAGCGCTGAAGAAAAGATAAGAAACACAGTCCTCACTATTATGACACAAAACGTACATTGAGGGACCAAGGAAGCCCCCCTTGCATAAACTATTTCAAGTAAGATATCGATTTTGAAACGTCAGTCACATGAAAAAGTTGCATTTGGGCCAAGAAAATTTGTTCCAAACCACAGAGCTCCTTCTGTCCAAACCACGGTGAGGAACATCCAAAATGTTAACTCCTTTTAAATGCTTATGTGTGAGAATGTGATTCCAAACCTAATTCTGACCTATACACCAATGCCAATATAATTTGGCTACAATAACTTGCCCATTCAAGATAGCAGAACGAAGACCAAGCCCCCCCCCCCTCCTCCTTTTTGTCGACACGCAAACTCCTGCTCCACTTACAAGCATGCAAATTACACTCCAAAGGACTTGGTGCGAGAGAGCATCAAATTCTGTAAGGAAATACATAGGAACTACATGAACAAAACTCCTTGGATCACAGATTGAAAAAGAGTCACTCTAAAAGCAATGGATAGCCACATGTGAGTCCAATAATTTATCTTTTGACACAACTTATCTAGCAACTGCTGCTAGCATGGCCTAAGTTGCCTTCCAATAGCTCCTATTGTGAACATCAACACTCCATTTTGGAGATCTTAATTTTTGATCTGCATTATTTTTCATGTTGCTTAGTCAAAGGATTGTAATAAGGATGTGACTTTAATTAGAAAACTCCCTCAACCTAGTGTTATCAATCAAAGTGTCATTGGAGGTGTAGTCTATTTTCTAGACGTGCTCACATACCCAAAATGCCTTGACAAGGATTATATTGTGTGGAAAGCTTATGGGAAAATTATGTTTCATTTGTGTCTTAGTGTTTCAAATCATATTCTACATTCCATCCTTGGGCTTAGGTAGAAATGATATGTTGATTGAAAAAATATTTCAATATATAGAGTATGTAATCCTAAAACTAACATTGGTTCTTGATAAGTGTTTTGGGTTCCTCAAATAATTAAATTAGTGTAAGGCTTCATCCTTGTGCTTGATGCAAAAAGGTCCATAGATCTATGGAATACCATTAGTGGCATAATATTTGGATCTACCTAAAGATGGTTCCTTATAGATCCACAAATGCCAACATGGACTATAAGTAGTTTTTTCTTCATATGCTCCTCTCTATGGTTTTTCCCATACACGCTGCTAGGAGGCATATATGGGGAAATTCATAGACAATTCATTTATTTAACATTTGGCACAATTTCACATAGTTGATGTGACCTTAGTAATGATGCCAAAGAGTGTCCATACCTCCCTCTTAGCAATGAAAACAATGAACCAAGAAGGAGAAGAATCATAAAATACAAGATAGAAGGCAACACAACCTTTAAGGAGAGAGGAACTTATTCCTCCAAGTTTTCTCAACATGTTTTTCAAGATCTAAGTACCATAAAAACAAACCATGTGCTCATGGCAACATGTTGCACAATAGTCACTTTTTTCCTTGGAAAATGTGGCCTATCTTTTTGTTTCTTCTCTTGTAGAGTATTACCTTGACTTTGATTGTTTTCCTCTTCCATTTGTGTTTCTTCTAGTAGGTGATCTAGTCCTTGAACTTTAGATCTCTATGATCTTATTTGCAATATTGGGCAAAGAGCTTGTGAGAGCATGCATCTAAGTTGCCTTTGGACTAGAATGAAAATGCCTTCATATCTAAAAAGTCAAAAGACATGCCCCTCAAAATGTAAAGAAACACAAATATATTACAAAAATTTTGACATGTACAGCAAATTTATGAAAACCCCTAAAAATATAATAATTGTATCAAAAATGATGGAAGAAATCTGAAATTCAGACTGTAGTGCCCTTGTATAGATCCCCAAGTACCCTACAAGAATCACCATACAATTTGCAACAATTTATGACATGCACAAATCTCAGAAAATAGGATTTCCTTGGAGACCCTCTTTACGTTGAGATGCCTGCTAAGAAAGTCGTGTCTGCCCTAATACCATATAGAAATTCAGGTATGCACCCTTTGACATGAAGTGACTAAGCATGAAGAAAACAATAAACAGAAAGGAAAAGGGAACAAAAGCAAGTAATAGTGCTCATAGGCAATATACTTCATAAAAAAATAATTGAATGAGAAACAAATTTGGGCTTGGATGTGTATATATATATATATCCAAATGAAGCTGAACTTAAGGAAGCACTTAGCCTAAAATTCATTAGAATGTCTATAAAGAACAGTAAAAACTCTCCTAAATTAGGCCTATCTGCTCATAATCATTAGTAATCATGCTTATGAGAACAATGTACAAGGCCACAAAATCTTCACAATGTAAATACTCAGCACCATTGAACTTAGAAAATGCTCCAGACAAATATGAATTCAATTCAAAAGTGATATATAAGCTGTCATTTGTCAAAGAATGTTGACATAATTAATACCTTTGTCATGTTTGTTCCCTTTCAAACAGTAAGCATAAATTATGTTTCGCATGGGCTCTGGAGCCAGACCAATAACAGACTATCTTTTGTGGTCTATCTATAAACCTTTTTAAGCATATCATATGTTACTAATTTACATAAACTGCAACGCTTTATCAATCAATTCTCGGCTTCTCCAGAGCTCCACCTACTTTGAAAACAAATGACAACCATTTGAGCCTACCTTTTGATCACCTTATAAGGAAATTATTGCAAAGCAAGTTCTAATCAATCCTTACATATCTTTTCACAATCTAGTGGAGTATACAAGAATTAGAATAATCACTAAAAACCTTCTCAATTACTTGAATAAGATTAGTGACCACTCCACTTGAACAAATAAGCCTTTCTGAACAAGATTCTAAGCAATTGCACTATACGACTATTTTTGTTTCTGGTATCAATTACTGTTCCCATGTCCAATAAAACAACTCTAGTTATAATCAGTCAAAGTCCTCGCCATTGTAATAGCATGAGAATATTCTACTACATCGTAAACACTTCAATAAGAGCAAATAAGAAAGACATGCTCAAGTTCTACTCAGATTTCTCAGGGCATTTACTTGAATTTTCACAACTAGTTAGGTATTGAGCGTTTTTAGCTGGTGGCATTATAGTTAGCAGTTGAAAATAAAGAGGCTTGTGTTTTCCTTAAATCACTGTGGCTCTTCCACCACAACTCAATATCATATACTGATTTCTACATATTTTACTAAAGTAATCCAAATGGTAGATTACTGTGAATTCAATATCCTAGATAGCATATTGTTAGATATTGAGCAAGTTTTACCTCAATCTGATAGCATTAGAAGGAGAAATCAAGGATTAAGAGGTGTCCATTTAAATTATCACTACAGGTTCTCCACCGCAATTCTGCTATCATATTTGATTTCCAGATAGCTTACTAAACAAAGTAAACCAGATACTAGGATATAGTTATTCCAGCATGACCTAAGAAATTAACAAAAGAAATTTGCCCGTTGTAATAATTTTCAGTAAGTATTTGCATGGCATCTCCTTTGCCTAGAAAAGTAATAAAGATGGAATACTCCACAAATACCACCAACCCTTTAACGTGGATGTGTTTAATAGTTGAGTTTGAGATGCATATTCATATAAAAATGTGGCTTGCATTCTTATAGATCAGCCCTGCAATAGATTCCATACAAGAAAATTCATCCATGTATTCCATGGCTCGATCTCTCCAAGTGGCACTTTTAAGAGTAATATTAGTATTTCAGAATTGTTAAATTAATCGCTGAAATATCCAGCTATTCAAAGGGATTAATGATATACATTGCAGACAATAAGCAGTCTAGCTTTTAGACAAATCCTCCAGAAGAGCAAAAATTTAACATAATTTAGAGTACAAGTTCATGGTACAGGACTTTGATTAAACTTGAGACTTGAATGATATCGTATAATTCTAAACCTTTCTAAAACACCAACAAAACAAATCAATTTCCTCATATAATTACAATATTATAAGTTTGGTTGGCAGGTTATCAACCAACTCCTGGCGACATAATAGGAAAAAATCTCCAGTTCTTCATTCCATTTTCTGCAGTTCTTTTCCCTCCATGTTCTACCCACAAATCTCCTTTTATGCTAATGTCACCATTTCCATTCACCTTATCAAATTTGAAATCACCAGTACTAGGAAGTAACACATCAGTTTGAGCACAATATTTTGGATCATTTAAGGGTGATTTGTCTTTGATACATGAATTGCATAAATCCTTTTGGTTAGCTATCAAGGGATACAGTAACTTGTCAGCATCATGACACACATGCTCACGTTCAGCATGTTCTGCACTTTCTGATATCCCTGGTCCAGTGACCTGTTTATCACCACCTCTTACGTCAAAAGAGTAGTCATCGCTAGTTGGAGCTACAGAGCTTTCTAATAAAACAGAGCCGATAAGGCCATCCTCAGAGTCTTTTCTAGCTTGGGCCTCTATAAACTGGCTGAAGCAAATGGCAGTGTTATTAGCTCTACTATCTGACAACCCTAACTGTGTCATCTGCATCTCTTCCTTCCCGCTAAACTTTACAGATGTAGCTGTATTTCCTGAGTATGATTTATGTGCCAGTAATTGGGACCCAGAAAATATATCACCTGAAACTACTGAATAGGAATCATAAGTACTCACAACTTCATTGGTACTAATTCCAAATGATGCCCTGTTTGCTTCAAGCTGATCCACTTCAATTTTACTTGAACTCTCTACTCCAGATTCATTCACTGTACTTGTGCCATATGTATCTGTTCCTGTTAGTCTATTTTGTTGCACATCTTCCCCACGAGAAGAGCACATATCTGATGGTGGAGTACAATTATAATGTTCACTTCCACAGTGGATATTAGACTGGTATATCCCCTTATCTAAACGGAATGTCTCTTCAGTACCAAAGCAGGAAACCTCCGAATCTTGTGACAATATAAAAGCTCTTCGTGGTACCTTATCAAGATTAAAAATCTTTGATGGCTCGTACTTTGGAAAGGGAGCATCTTGACCAGAATATGTACTCCACCTTGCAGGAAATTCCAAGTCAGGGAATGGAGAGGAGGCACCTGATCCAGAAACTGCCGATTTTGGTGATATTAAATGACTGAGAGGACTCCCTGGATATAGCTGGTACGTGGCCTGAAGATCTCTTGTTTGAATATACCGTGGTGATATAAGAGGAGAAGGCAAGGTTAACCCATTCTTTTTAGAAGCACCTTTTGCATCTAATGGGGATGTATACAGCTGTGCAAAGGGCACTTCAGGTGAAGAAGGGGTGGTAAGATGAACCGACTCGGGTGGTGGAGTGAAGGGAGCAGTAGATGGTTCTGTGTTAAGTGATGAGAAAGCAGGAGGTGATACCAATTGGGTTTCATTTGCATACGGCCCTGTGACAAACATATTTGATGTTGGTCCACCAGGTGAGTATACACTTGCTGACATAGCAGAAAGAGAGAAGAAGGCAGCAGGCGACTGGGCAGCAGATGGATTGCTTGAGTTCAAAAATGAAGCTGGTGATGAGGGAGGTGCCAATATTGACAGAGTCAATGTTGTAGGGGGATTGTCACCATCCACTGGTTGAACTCCGTTACCTGGTACAGGTCGTTCTGGATTAATTTGTTTTGCTTGCCTCTGTGACCCAAAACACCAGAAACCACTCCAGAAACCTCTCCATCTTCTTTTCTGTCAACCAAGACCAGACTCCAAATCATTCGAAATAAACGTAGTAGCTCAATATATTAAAGACACACTGAAACTTCATAATCTATTAAAGAAAAGAATTGTGAACAGAGATGTGATGATTTGGAAGATGAAGCTAACACAAATATCAGAAAGATTTTGCATCCAATTCAACTTAAAATGAATGATTACAGGAAACCCTTCGAGTTTCATATCAAGCCCTTCAACAGTTTTAACTGAGACAACCACCATTAAGGCAATCAATACTGCAACTTCTGCAACAGATGCAATTTACCCAATTATCTAGTTCTAGTAGACATTGAAGAACCCAAAAAACCAGAAAACCCAACAATAGACATCTGTCACTGTAAAATTGTTCATTAAACAACTATTTAGAAACCCGTAGTACAAACCCGGTAATAATAGAGCATTTTGTTGTGTGGCTAGCATTTAATGGGTGGAAAGAAATCACATAATATGGACGTACAGTTTGACTTAACTCTCCTGGAAAATTAGAAAGAAAAAGAAAGAAATAATCTTAATGTCTGCAAATGACCAAAAGACAAAAAGTATGTCAATGGGACTCCAAATATATTCAGTTCTAATAGAGAAGTTCTAGAATAAAGGAATCCTAGATTGCAAAAAAATAATAAAACATAAAGCAAAAAATGAAGATAACATTGCAAGCTGTAACCTAAAATCGAAAAATGGTTAAAACCCAAATTGTAAGAATTAAGAACAAATAATCTTGTACGGGAAGGATCCCAAAGAAGACATGGAGCTGACAAAGATGAGACATAAAATCATGAACCGAAGCAATTACAAGTGTAGCAAGGTTTAAACTAAAAAACCTGCAACATCATCTATCACTGTGAAAAGGCCAACGCGGAATCTGATCATGTTCATAAAGAATGTCTGGCTGAAGGTCCTGGGCTGGACGATCTAAGAATAAGACAATGGTACCACTAGAACCACTCTTGCAAACATTTAAATATGATGACAAAAGCACCAAGCTCTAATAAAAAATGGCATCTCCATATTGAAAACCCATTTACATCCTAAACATGAAAATAATACTTTGCAGCTGTTAAGAACTCAATATTTTACAAATAAAAGTGACTTTGTTGATTACAAACTAGGATATCTGCATATTGTCTTGTTCTAGTTTTACAATGTAGTGTTCTTTTACAGAAAGAATTTTTTCAATAATCTATTATCAATGTTTTACTTCATTTTGAAAAGTTGAGCACTCAATTTCTTCCTGAATATATGATTTATAGCATTATAGTATTATACAAAGCCCTGTCATAAAGCAAAAGTTTAGCTTAGGATAACTGACAATGTAATTTTAACTGACTGCACACTATAAAGCTGATCTTCTGCAACAACCATTCAAAACAGCCAATTCCAAATGGGTTGGGGTTATCACATAAACTCTCGTAAAACTTATCTCTCTGTCTTCATGCCAAGCATTTGTGCTACTTGCATGCTACATTATCTCATATCTTTGTATATTAAGCCAACCTGTTGATACCACAGCAAACAAACTTTCCAGCTAGAGATTAAGGAATATGCTTAGCTTATAGAAGATAATAATCCACAATAGAATGATGAGTAAATGAATCACAGATACTTGTTTTTATAAGTTTATACCTTTTGGATAAAGTCTCATGGCTACTACAGTCAAGCACCTAATGAGATTGTTTCAGGAGAATGAACAAAGGTGACAATCTACCAAGTCTCACGTCACCATCATATTCCATATGTGCCATATTGCCACCTACCTGGTCTTCCACCAGAGTTAATACCATCAAATTTCATTGCCCACTGCTCACTTTCCATGTGTTTAGTTGCCTCTCAATTTCATTTACATCTTGACACCTAGCCTGCATGTTTAGCCATTGACACCTAGCCTGCATGTTCTAGGATATTGACTCTTGCGGGGTGAAGATGCATCCGTTTGGAACACCAAAAACTAAATTAATCACCCTTCAGATATAGTTCAATGCTTCTTCAAACTACAAACTGTAGTCAAGAAGAAGCTAAAACTGATTCTTGGTCAAATTAAAATAGTGGATTGAGACAGTGCTCAATATTAAGCTAAGATTTAAAATGAAGTCTAGAATAATTTGATGAAATATATTTTAAGTTGGATTTACTTTAAGCAGATACCATAGCTTTACCTCGATCCCCTTTACCTGTCACTGAATAAATCCTTATTTATTTTCACTTCTAACATGTGCTGTGCAACTTGGTTAAGCATGTGACATATTTAT
Organism: Thuja plicata; assembly: GCA_018584345.1. NCBI lineage: Eukaryota > Viridiplantae > Streptophyta > Pinopsida > Cupressales > Cupressaceae > Thuja > Thuja plicata. The sequence continues at coordinate 1,565,512 of MU223858.1, forward strand.
TATTTTCTAGTTTAAAATAAAGTACATGGCAATAAAAAAGAGCTTTACACAGTCGTACACACACCTAATATGGTCAGTAATATAGTAATAAGACTTGACCTATATCGTTGCAGTTTTAATTTTAAACAAAAGTCTGATTGTTATATTGCTATCAGGATTCAACTGTGTAGCAATACCACAATTTGACTTGCTGTGGAAAACTCTTACTTATCAAAAGTCTGATGTTTATGTTCTTTCGTACAGATGCCTGGGACAAAATTCAAACTTCAGGCACAATTCTTGAGAATGTCTATAGGATTAGTCTGACCTAGTTGAAAATAACTTAGTTAAAATAATTATAAAAGTATTTTTAGCATCACTCATCTATTAGTATTTTGACATTCTCATTCTGTTGTCAGTGGCAGTGATGCAGGAGCATCACTCTCTTTTTAAGTTTGGGTTTCAAATTTCGTGTTTGCTCTTGCTCAGTTTTTGTTGATCTCTAGTTTAGTCTGATTATGAAGTAGTTGTTTGAGTCGATGCATTTTTTATTGGTCAATCTTATATTGCTGTTTAGATTTCCCGACAATACAGAGACAGGAGAGCTTGTAGTTGCCAAAGACAGGCAGCTGATAGAAGTTCAAACGATCAAGGAAGTTAAACAATCACTTCCGACAGTTGCAAGGTCGCTGGGAAAGTTAAATGGTTTTGATCTGCCTGTTCAGTTATTTATGAGGAAAGACTGATTGCCATTGTTTGGGGGGCAGAGTTGATTGGAAGAAAAGGAGAAAACATCTCTCTAAGAACAGACTAATGGTGAAGGGAACTCTACAAATTGACTGTTCAGGGCTGAGCAAAAGTGTCAAGAGAACATTGGTGTTTCTGAGTCTGTGCATGGTGTGTGTGTGTAGACCAATTCCTTGGGGGAGTCGAGACATTGTAAAAGCTCTGACACAAGGGTGTCATTGGATAATTGCTTAGATCTCAATCCGTTTATTTAGCTCTGTCGATCCCAATCTTATTTGTTCTGTTCTGTTCTATTTGTGAAGAATGATTGTTTGTTTCCTAAGCACTCTGTTTAAAATCTGAACTTTGATCCTTTACACTAGGTCAATCTTTTCTCTGTGTGTTCTGTCGCTCTATTGCCAAATAAGGCTGCCATCGTAGTAGAGTCATAATATTGAAATCATGGTTCCTTAATGTGATCTTTCTGCACTTGAGTTTCTGAGGGCAGAGTTTTTTGGTTTTTGTTTGATTATGGGATTTGTTGCCATCAGGTAGCATACTATCATTCATTAGCATATGCTTCCTCTGACATCAGCGTCTTGAATCAGATCATTTTGATGTGAGCTTTCTTTAAGTTGAAAGCTTGATTGAATAACACAAAATTTTGTCAGATCAAATTTATCGGATATCCTCAACTTTATGTCATTATGATGAACAGTCTTTGGTCTAAGACTAAGATATATCACACTGCACTATGAAACGGTCCTTTATGAATGCATGCTCCTCCATTTTCAACAAGAAAAACGAAACATGTCTCCCTGCTGCAAAACATGTTTAGCTTCAGCCTTGAACCCTGCAATTTATGCTTGGAAAGCAGAGCATAATAGCAAGCTGCAATATAAACATGAGGTTTTCAGATTGAAATTATAGATTTGCGTGATAAATACAATAAATATTTTATGAATCTAGCACAAGGTCACAGATATTTATAGTTTTACCTAGAAAGAGAATAACTGAACAATGATTTAGACAATCGATCTGTCAGGATGAAATGAACAGTTTCTTGGATATCTAAACTGCATGTTTCCTATCTAGCAGAAGATGAACCCATGTTCTTTGTGTAGCCTTTCTTAGGAAGGTTTAAAATCTAAAGACAGCACAGGGATTTAGAGATTGGAAAGTCACACAGGTAGCACACTGTCAAACTCAAGAAACCTTTTGACTAAAACTCCACATCCAAATGGCATCTCGTTCATCAAAAGCCACCTGGGACTTGCACCCAACCTCATATGGCAGTGGTGCATTTAATCAACAGAGCACACTTTCAGAACAGGAGCAGGCACCCAGAGGAGTTTGAACCCAGGTCAATAATATGATAATTGCTCCTGCCTCACCACTGGCACTAGACCATGGCCTGCTGGATTAGAGATGGGGAATTCGATATTCACAAGGGATCTCAGTTAAGGAGCAGGGAGTTCATCCCCATGACCATACCGACATATGCTGGTGATTATATTTACATGTATAACAGCCATATATTTACTGATATACTCCGTACCTATTTTACAAACGATCTCCTCACCATCATACCCATATTACATGTCTCCAACTGACTATGACCAAAAAATTTCAAAAAGACTTGAAGTTCACAAGTTTCAGAGACTTGAACAATTAAGGGTTACATGTCACCACGAGGTTTTAAAACATATATTCAACTGTTAATAAAGGTTCTACAGCTTCCATATGGCATAAAGGGACTTCGCAAAAGAGCTTAATGGTTGGACGAACTAAGTAACGTTTCTAGTATCCACAACCTGAAAAACGTGTCTAACAATAAAGCTACGAAGATAACACGGGATGCACCCATTTATAAATTTCTGATCAAAATTTATCGTGTTGCAGTCTGCAGACCAAGACAAGGGCTTCAATAATAGGGAATTTGATCTGGATACCATTTCATAGTTCAGAGCTTTACCCACATCACTCTTTGATGTAGGAAATATCGACAGCGCAGGTTTTCGAGTGCCTATAAACCCTAAATATTTCCACTAATTTCAAGAAGGCTTTAAACACCACATTTTCCACTTGGGTATTGAGATTTCTACACGAGTCTCGGGATTTTTTAACATTATAGTACAGATATCAGAATTTTGAGTGCATGTGAAGATTTTAAACAGATAAAACACCACATTTTTCCACATGGGTATTCATATTTCCACCAGGTTATCTGATTTTTTAAAGATAAGCAACACAAGATCAAAACTTTATCTACTCAGTAAGATTCTAGTTAAGATATTGAACAAGCCGAGGCAGAAAACATGTTATAAACATAAAAAACCTGGTTCAATGTCTGATTACTGATGGCATCTGCAGCAGCAGTTAGAATTGCAGTACTGTTCACATCATTGTTGTTGTTAGTGGCCATTATTTTCGCAGTTCATTCTTCTATACCAGGTGGCCTTTTTTCTCACACAATTAGGCCTTCTGGCTTTACCAAATAACAGTATAAAGAGGTGTCCAAATTGGCCTTAAAATTGGCATACAAGCATTAAACAAATGCCAAAATGTATCGAAAGGACTTGCAGTGGAATCCCAATTGGATACTTGATAGTGGAGTAGTCATGGCTCATGTTGACCTTGACCTCAGTTACAAGTCAAACACAGCCACCTCTTAATTGTAGTTCGTTTGTTAACCATGGGCGGCAGATGCGTGGCTATGGTGGGTCCATAGGAATTTCATGAGTGTTTGGTCGGAGTGCTTGGGAGGATTGGTGGGTGACCAAGTGGGGATGAGTCTTGATTAGGGATTGTCTATATTGGCAATAATTGTTTGTGGAAGAGGAAAAAAAACTCCAATCCTCCAATGGGGGAAGCTTGCTTTTTACATGTGCCAAAGGACTTTATCCTAGATTTGATCAGTTTTTGCTGTCCAAAAGAAGGAGAGGATTTGATTGACATTTTGAAAGATAAAAGTTTGTTGGGCTAGGTGGATTAGTTGAGAGTGGATTTTGTCAAAGAGTCGTTAAAAAATTAAATAGTTCGATTTTAAATGAGACAAGTGTTTAATATGACATTTAAATGAGATAAGTGTTTAAAATCAATCATTTATAGGTTTGTGTAGAGGTAATTTTATAAATAAATGTTCAAATTTGAAAATAAGAGACAATTTGAAAAGGTAGATAAGAAACAATTTAAAAAGCTAGATTAGATATTATAATAAGAAGTTGTACATATATAGTTTGTGTAACACTTGAATATCATGGTAGTATTTTTTATTACAAGTAAATTGTGGGATGAGGGTCCACTTTCAATATATGAACAAATGAGGGGAAGCACGAAGAACAACAAACTAACTTAAGGACCCTAACGAGAGCTCGAGAGACCAAAAGAAGGCTCAAAAAGTAGAAGAGACAATGGAGAATCAATGATGTTGTGATCACAAAAACAATTAAGTCAAACACCAATAGGAGCTATTCATCTAGCATGTTTGGCTATCCCCTTCCTCATGCTCCTAGTAAGGAAGCCATCCATGGTCTATTGAGTTCCTTTATCAACTGCATCTCTATCTTTAATTTAGAGTTTCTCTACTTCTGATTTCTATCATTTTTTTCTTTATTTTCAACTTTTCGAACAATGACTTTTTAGTCTTTAGAGGGAGCTACATTGAACATTGATTACTTGAGTTTTGAAGCATAACCTTTCAGCACCGCCTTTAGTTTCTTAATAAGGGTTGATCAGTGTAAAATAATATTTAATAAAGGAATGGACACGATTACTTTTGTTTGTGTAAAGATATTAGAAAAATTAACTTTATATTTAAACATTCATATGCATAGTTTGTTGTATCTATGCTATGTCTCTTCATTTAAAGTGAATTGTGAAGTTTATGACCTCTCTTGATAGAAAACTATTTATATAGTGCATATTCCTATTATAATGACAATAAGAATATTTAGTGTCCTTCACACTAATTTACAACCAAAATGTATTTGTTTATATGTTTAAATACTTTGTAATTGTAAGGATAAAAGAACATGTCAAATATTTTTATCTTTTCTTTCTATGTTATTTGATGTAAATGTTGTAAATGATGGTTTTAGTATTTAAATTACTTTATTAGCACATTCACTAGCTGTAACTTTGAATTTATGATTCAACTTTGTATTATATGTTGTCTAAGTCAAGATTCGCATTAATATTTTGTCTTCTTGTATTAGACCATCACATCTCATCTCATCTATTGAATAAAACGCTTTATAACTTAATTTAATTGATTGGAAATTTTAAATCTTTTACTTTACATTTAAACATGCATAGTTTGTTGTATATAAGTTGGTTTAAAGCTATTTATAAAGTGTGTGATTTCTTATAGAAAACTATTTATAAAGTGCATATTCTTATCATACTAACAATAAGAATATTAGTGTCCTTTACATTTTAAAATATTTTATAATTACAACCTCGATAAAAGAACATACCCAATACTATTATCTTTTCATTTTATGTTATTTGGTGTAAATGTTATAAATGATGGTTTTAGCATTTAAATTAGTTTATTAGCACATTAACTAGCTATAACCTCAAATTTATGATTAACTGTGTATTATCTTAGTCAAAGATCTATCTTAATTTTTTACCTTCTTACATTAGACCACCACCACACTCACATAATATATGTTGAATGAAACATTTTATAATCCAATTTTATCCATTTGAATTTCAAATCTTTTTACTTTTCAAATTAACTTCTTAAGAATCTAAATGTCATCTCAGTGATCTAAACACAATTCAATATATAAAATTTTATATTTGAAAAACAAATAATTGTCAATTGTGAATTGGTCGTGATGTTCAATGGTTCTCATTGAGCCCACCAGGGTTCAAATCTCGTGAAGACATTTGATAAGGGATGAGGCCGGGATCGTGCCCCGGGCGAATTTGGCCGAATGGATGCCCCTCAATCCTTGGCTCTCAGCCAAAGAAAACGAACTATTCTCAAAAAAAAAAAAAAAAAACAAATAATTAAAGAATTGCTTCTCCACAATCTATATTGAATGAAACATTTTATAACCTAAATTTATCCATTTGAATTTCAAATCTTTTTACTTTTCAAATTAGCTTCTCAAGAATCTAAATGTCATCTCACTAATCTAAACACAATTCAATATATAAAATTTTATATTTGAAAAACAAATAATTAAGGAATTGCTTCTCCACAATCTATAGCTAGGCCTACTATTCTAAGCATTATTCAAGTATGAGCTGATGTATGGTTTAAAAGCATCTTGGACTGCCGTAACCTTGCATTCATGGCTACCCATCATAGTCTGATGTAATGGGACAATGCTTAATCAATCCAATACCCAAAATAATAATAAAACATTATTTGGTAAATCTCACCTTTATGTTCTGGTGTACAACTCACCCTACCTCCTTGTTTTTATATGCGGAAACTCTGATGGTGGCAACTCAAATGTGTTGTATAGAAAGGATAAAATTGTGCACGAAGCAAATGAGACAGTGACTGTAAACATATAAAACTCCTTTACTAGAATACCCATGTCAAGATCAACAAAAAGATAGTAGGTATGAGCTAAGCATTATTTGTTTTGTTGAGCTAAAGTCATTGTTTTGAGTTCCGTATTGGACTTGAAGATGATCTTGACACTCATTATGCACAGGTTTGACAAATCCTCAATTGGGTATAGGAAATAAGTAGGAAACAACTTTAAAGATTGAAGAGAAAGTGGAGAATTGCAGGACTTCCATTAAGGGGGACAAAGATTCAAAGCTGCACTATGTCTAATAGTTTAGATTCTTTTGGCATGGGAAAATCTGTAGTAATTTCATAAAGAATTGCAGACTTTGTTGTATTCCAAAGTAATTGATTTATGTGGAAGAGATGTCCAAACATAGTGTGGATGTGATTGGTTTTCATGACATCAAAATTGAGATGGTTTACAATGAGGCAGTCTATCATGATGAAATGAAGAGGCACACGTAGGCATATTTAAACTTTAAATTCTCTGTCTGATAATACAGCTAAAGCTTACAGTAGAAACTAGAATGAAATGAAGGTGACTTGGCATCACAATAGGGAGTAAACCTGTGAAGAAGTGGCTCAGATTTCCAAACAAATTGAGATATAAGTAAGATAGGGGAATTTGATATAATTGAGGTAAGATATAGTTTCTTTAGTTTATGATTTGGTGTCAATGTTGACATTTTTTATTCTTTGATTGTAACATTGTTTTTAAGAATTGGAATAGTGATTAAGATGTTGGTAAAATGAGGTTGAGATTGTCTTAGAAATATTTATATTTATAATTTAAGTTGGAATATTCTATTAAATTAGTCTATTATAGATTTTCACCTTTGCGAGTTGTAAAATTTGTTCTTCTGCATATGTAAGTCTATATTCTTCATTTATCTAAGTTAAAAGGACCATTTGTTGTATCTTCTTCTACCTTTGATTCTACTATGAATGTTTTAAGTGAAGAATTCAACATGTCTTTTTTTGAAAGTTTTGAGTTAATTTGACTAGAGAGAAAACTAAGTTTATTCAATTATACACACTTCTTAAGAGTCAATCATTCGTAGCCCAATCACCTAAACGCAAAGGGATGAAGAATACTTGGCATCACAATAAGGAGTAAACATGTGAAAATTTGCTTAAAGTGGCTCAAATTTCCAAACAAATTGAGATGCATAAGCAATTTAGACAAGGAAAAATGAAGTAATTAAAAATGGAGGTAGACTTTATTTAGTTTATGATGTGTTGTCAATTTTGAATATTTAATTGTTTGTAATATTGCTAAATATTTTTTTGATTGGAATATGATATTGGAATAGTGACTAGGATGTTAATCTAAAAATGTGTTGAGACTTTTGATGTCTATTGCATATATTAACATCCACAACTTAACTTGGAACAACTTGCTATACACAAATTAGTTTAATGTGTAATTTCACCTTTGTGATTTGTAAATCTTGTTCTCCTACATGTGTATGTATATCTAAGAAATTAAAACACCTTTGAGGACTTGCTATAGATAGAGAGATAAACATTGACTTCCTTAATAATAGGCAATCCCTGTGGCCAATGTAATGAGTTTGAAAACACACCAAAAGGATAATGTAAATGTCGATGCAATTGAGACTTTTTTGAAATGAAGTAGCTAAGACTTGTTTGATATTGGCATGGATAAATGTAAAGGATTTTTCAAATTTTTCATAATTAGCTCACATTTTACAAGGATGCTTCTTTGTTCACTTTTATCCATATGATATTTTTTATTATTTTAGACATCATTGGTATCCTTGTTCTCTATTTTTTTCAAAAGCGTAGTTTATTTCCATTATTAGTCCTAGTTGAGTGTATTTTGTATTAAATTATATAAGATAAGTTTATGTTTCCAAGTAATTTTAAATCTGGTTTTTTTTGCATAGAATACACAGAAACAAATTTTACATTCTCTTAATAACACATTAGGATGGTTTACAAAATATCATTCACATAAAACTTGAGACTTCTAATAATCAATATTAGGTAACGATCATGTTTCTATAAATTAAACTTGTGAAGTGAGAAGTCAAATTTAAACTAAGGAGAATATACCATAGGTGTGGTCTAACTTAATGTGGTAGAAATTATGGGAAATGGCCAATTATACTCTCAAGCAATAGGTTAGCACATAAGATCATATGTTCAAAGTTAGGTCATTTGATTATGTCATAAAAGTAAAATGAAGTACTATACACATACACATACACATACACGTATATATGGTGAGAAAAGCTAGGATGTAGATCGCTTACCAAGTTCCCTTAATACATTAGGAATACAAAACCTCTTACAAAGGAATCTGATTAGCACAACCGAGAAAGTACGGGTGCCAATGTGTTATCAACACAATGTAGGGCTTTTGAATTCTAAAATGGGTATAGTATGATATTGATAATAGAGGAAATAAAGTGAATGATAGTGTGTGTGTGTGTGTGCACCTGTTATCTGCAACACAACACTTCAATAAGTCATTTTGTTAGTGAGAAACAAGGGTTAATGAGCATATAAACCATAACATTGACTTATTGATTTCTAACTAGGACGAGTTTATAAAATAACATAAAAGCCCTCAGATTATGTTAAATACCAGTGACATAAACAACCTAGCATGCAATATTTAGTTTAAAAACAACTATTAACTATTCAGCATGTATTTTACTCTAAAATGGACATTATAAACATGTGAGAAAGTGGCTAATGGAGTGTGTATGAAGCTATGAAGAAATGGGTAGCATAACAATGCTTTGATATCCCTTCAAATTCTTGGCATAACAACACTACAATTCAAAATTTGAGGCTTGTTATGAGCTCTAAATCCCTTCAATTTATAGAGGAATGAGAGAGAGAGAGAGAGAGAGAGAGAGAGAGAGAGAGGGGAGACAAGGTTCATTAATGGAGCCCCTAAGGTCATTAATGAGATGTAAGAGCCATTAATGCCTTGGGCATTAATGAGGGATGGGCAAGAGGGAATATCCATTAAGGGTTATTAATGGCATTCATTTAAGAGGCATGGGAGGGTGTAAGACTCAACTTGGCAAGTTGGTCCCTTAGGAAACTCATGCTTGAGAAAGTTGACTTTCTCAAGTGGATTGAGTTGTTAATCATTCCTTAATGGAATGTGACAACATTAGGAGGTGGGTTAGGGTAGAATTTAGAATTAGGATTAGATTAGCAAGGGTGGAATGGGTTGAGATGGTTTAGAACCCAGGGTAGAAGTGGTTGAGATAGGTTAGGTTGGGGTTAAAGGGAATATAAATGAAATAAATTAAACTTATTTAATTCATTTAAATATAGGAATTAATTATTTAAGCATTTTATTGCTTTTTAATAGTTAAGGGGACTATAGCCATTTTAATTAAATTAAATAGGCTAGGGGAATGGGTTATTTGCAAGTGGGTAATTGATTTAGGGATTTATTTAATTCCATTATAATTAAATACTATAGCCATGTTTGAATTTGATTTGTTTTAATTATTTTAAATTGATTTGAATTGTATGGCTATAATAGTTAATATAATTCAGTGATAAAAATCACCTAGGACATTAAATTGATTTGAAGAATTATGCCAAGCAGTAACAAAGTCATTTTGACATAATCGAGGGTATGATCACACTTAGGAAAAATAGGGTCTATAGTCGGAACAGACCAAATTCAGGTGGTTACATTTGCCCCTCTTTGAATTGATGTGCGAGCAGCGCATTGATTCAAAGAAAGTTTTTGATTTTGACTTCAGAAAGATTGAGAATTTCGTTCTTGGTTGTCGAACGAAATGTTGATGAGATTAGTTTCGTACTTGATCGAACAAAACTGATAGAATTGATTTTGAACTTGGTTGTCATCCAAAGATCAATAAAAGATTTTAAAGATACCAATTTTGAACTTGGTTGTCATCCAAAGATTGGTAATACTGATTCTGAACTTGGTTGTCATCCAAAAGCCAGAAATTGAATGAAATGTTGATGAGATCAGTCTCGTACTTGATCGAACAAAACTGATAGAATTGATTTTGAACTTGGTTGTCGTCCAAAGATCAATAAAAAATTTTAAAGATACCAATTCTGAACTTGGTTGTCATCCAAAGATTGGTAATACTGATTCTGAACTTGGTTGTCGTCCAAAAGCCAGTAAGAAGCTGCCAGTAGCTTTAATAAGAATCTTTTAAAATGAGGAAACACAAGATATCTAGCTTATGAGAACCAAAGCTTTCTATCCAACTGTTTCGACTTAGTCAAGGAAACTATTATGCCCCTAGTTTGTTTGATAACGAAGTCATTTTAATGTTGTTTTGAGTAAAATTTAATTGATGATAGTGTGATCATGCCCCCTCGAGAACGAAATCGAAGGAAAAGAATAAAATCCCTCAATTTGAAAGAACATATCACTTGCAGGAAGTGGTTTAGGGCAAGAAAGAATGGACTAGAAGAAGTGGAAAAAGATGGTGTGTTACGAGTAAACACACGGGTACCAAGTCAAGTACATGAAAATGTGAGTTCGGTTTCGTTCCTAATTGATCAAGGATTTCAGGAATCATGGATATCAATAAGATAGATGATGTAATTAACTTGGATTTTTAGAAGAAGAAAAATTGAGTTAACTTGGATTTGGAGCTCAAAATGCCTTAATGCTTTTTCTTTCTTGTTTATGTTCCATGCAATTGCCAAAAATGTAATGATATGAAGACTCTTAGGACTTTGTCACTGATATGAAAATGTATAGCTTTTTATCATCATTGGGCATTTTGTCAGAATGAAAACCACCTAATAGTACAACCATCACTAATACCCACTGATATTATGATAATATGAATACTATGTTTTATTGAAATGTCAGAAATAGACTTAGGCATCAAGGCATAGAAGCTAGGATAAAAAAATAGTCACCTTCCTTTTAATATACCAGATTCTGATTAAGGCAAGAAATTGGACCCGCAATGACCTTGAAAATTCATATCCTTGGGTACATTATGATTTTTATACCTTAGTGAGAATCTGGATCAGAAAACAGACAAGGAAATCATTCCAACCTCACCGTAGTTTACACATAACGAAGATCGCGATATATGTGGCTATCCACCCATAGTAGCAGTTCTTACCATAAACATCCAAGTTAGGTGAAATTTATAGGATCATTTGGAACAACCACCATATGTAGAAAACCAAGAAAATATTATGCCCCCTATCCTTGTCACTCTTTGTCTTTGTGCAGACATCATTGAGTAACTAAGAAGAGATAACAAATCATCAATTGTAAATCAATCAAATAAAATTTATAATTACTTAGATGCCCCTAGTTGAAAACATCATCATGACATAAAATAATCATAATCAAACCAATAGCAAACTGTGTGTTTATGTAGTACTTGTTTATTCATTTGTCAAACACAATAAAGATTCATCAATCAGAAAATTGGAATATAAGCAATATGGTGTTCCATGTATGTGCATTGATAGGATAATCCATTCATGTTTGCGATCCAATATAGCCTTGTAGGAACTCCATTAATGTAAATGTCATGTCTGGATAGGTGATGTTTGAAAAGACACCCTTGTTTTTAAAAAGTGACATCATTTTGCATGTATCAAGAAACATTGTGTTCGTGAGGCAAACCATCCTAGAGCAACCTAGCAACCGCAACTTACCATGCCAACAAATATGCCCCCAATGCAAAATGACTTATTCCTAAGACATAAATGTAGACAAATCCCAAGCAAGGATAAGATAGCCATTTAGGAAATGAAGTCAGCGTTTGAGCACAGGAAAAATTATGAAGGTCGAGTATTAGTAGTGCATTGATAAATGGAGCACAGAACACAAGTGACGTCTGATTGCTAGTGTATAGAATATTTGTAAAAGATTACCAATTCTCAAGCATGATCACATTTGTGTGCCCCCAATGTCTAGAAAGATGTAGGGTGTTATGGATGTATTGATATCTCAGAAGTGGATTGGCAACGGTGGAGGAAGCAAGTGAATGCCACCCTCAAGGACAGTCTCCTCAAGATTACCCAAGCTAGGGAAAAATAATATAGCAATGTAGGCTCACGAAGCAGTGCAAAATATTAGATAGGATAGTGACCTAATGTCATGAAAAGTATGTAGGATAGCATGCAGTCCAAACGAGTGGACATGTCAAGAGAGTTCTTAGAACTTGTTTTTCATTTTATTTTGTTCTTCCTTTTGATCAAGACCAAGGGATCAGACTAGTGCCAGGATAGTGAGTATGGACTTGGGATAAGCAAGATCACGATTGTGAGCAACGTACAAGATCAAGTGAGTAAGATATACAATTTGTTCGTGAATAGGCCCAACCTTGTCAATATCACCAGATGGAAAATGGATTGAAGATATGAGGGATATGATGTCATGGAAGGAACTTGTCCCCAAGTGAAGACTGCAAGTAGGAGGAATTACGCGTAATGCCTGTTTGCCAGATTTTCATGACGGTACTTATCCAAGGCACCACAAGAAGTGGTTTTCACCATAGGATGAATCTTTTTCTCTTTACTTTTGCTACCAAGGCGCCTGTTTACCAGGTTTTCACCGAGGCACTTTTTTTTTTTTATTATTATTATTTTAAGGAGGAACTTATGTATCTTTCTCTTGGGATAGTGCTCTTTTGAAAGATATGCTATGATAGGCCAAGAACACTGAAAGTATGCTCAAAGATGTTGATAGGGTGATGAAATAGAGAACAAGGA
>MU223858.1:1580219-1618610 GCA_018584345.1 Thuja plicata
TTTCTAGACATAGGTTCATGATTTTGATCATGCTTGAGATTGGTATCTTCATTTGATAATCCCCTAGTATCACCAAATGTGATGAGATTGTTTTCAAGAAGCTCTGCTAGCATTGTTGTATAAGGTCGTCTCGAAGGAATAAATGTTCTATCCCTTGAACATGTAGATCCACTTGAACTCTCCAAAGAGATGTTGGATTCAATTTTATGAGGACGTTCATCAAAGATAGGATCGACATGATCCTGTGACATAATCTCCTCATCAAATACAGGATTACTATGAGTAGGTCTCTTCTTACCTGAAGAATGTGAAGACATGTGTGCATCATAATCATAGAGAAGAGGAAAGATTGATCTTAGTGAAGACCCACTTGATGAGGTATCCTTTTCTTCCTTTAAGTCTTGAATTTCATATTGCAAAGCTTGCATTTTCTTAGATAGGGTCTTAATGAGAATTTCTTCTTCCTTGTTGTTAAGACCATAGGATTCATCCCATTTTTTTCAGTCACCGTAAGATTGTTTTGATCAAAGTCTTGGAATGGTGTCAAAAGGATTTCTGAATTGTCCCCAAATGTGTGAGTTTGGTTTTGAAGTTTCAAAATTATTTGATTCCAGCGTCAAAGGGTTAGAATGCCTTGATAGTGAGCTGGGAACCAATGAGAGTCAATTGTTTGAAGTAAGTGAATCTAGCATTAGAGGGTGTTAGAGTGCCCTGATAGTGAGATGGGAATCAAGTTGTTTTGTTGATTGTAAAATCCACACGATTCGGGACCAATATTGAAAATCCAAGAGGACATGCAAGGTAGACTTGTGATAAAGTTTTGAAACAACAACTGACAAACCAGAAAAAGCAGTAGGACCAGACTAAGGAGCCAAAAGGGTACCCAAATATATTAAATTTTTCTGAGAGAGACCTACACAAATGCCTACTGTCCTAGATGTAATCCTCTGAATGTGACACTATGCTTTCCCAGATCCGAGCCAGCATCCCGGATGTGATGCAGAAATTACCAGATGCGAGCCAGCATCCCAGATGCGAGCCTCTGATGTTCTATCATGTTTTTCTTGTTTTGAAAAAAATTATATTGGAAGTACGTGAAGATCATCTGATTGTAGTTTTGCGTTCTGAGGTTTGTTAGTGAATGAAAACACATGCGTTGATCCAGGATTAAAATTTGTTGTTTGTTTGAAGATGTTATCTTTTTAATGATTTTTCAAACCCATCAAACAGATTTGCATTGTTAGGAGGGTGAAACAGACACACATCTTTTTCCTATTTTCTAGGTGGAGGATGAAAATCTTTGCTCATTGACTCAGGTACACACTCAAATGCTAATCAGAATACAGCCATCACCAAGCACGCAATGGCTCCAGTCATGATGTTGTATTAGCTGAATCCAAACGCAAGTGATGACACAATATGATGAGTGTCTTGGGGCAATTACTTTTTGCCTTGCACAAAGATTATCACCCTTTCGGGGGTGAATCTGGAATTCTTTCAGTTGAAGTTGTTGTAGATTATTGGGCAATCCATTCGAAACCGTCCCCCATAGAATTGCACAAGGAAAAATTCAGGCGTATAGCCCTATGAGTACCTAGATATATGTATTCTCACAAGCAAGATTCAAGCAGCTCCGCTCTACATATACCCAAGCATGTTCAAGGAATGATGTTGAAATTCCATGAACAAAATCGGCTCCGTCTTCCGAGGCTTTAGCCTATGAGGAAGCAACTATTTATAGTGAGTTGGAAGGGTTGGCGTAAAACCTGTCCTCACTTAGGTCGTTCCTGGGAGATTTTTTCCTCAATCGATAGGCCCTCTACTATTAAATAAACTTACAAAGGGTTGGTGAGCTTTGGATGTCTGGATTTCTGATTCTTCCGAAGAAGAAGAGCATACTCTCCTAATCTAAGTCATTTTCTCCCAAAATAGAATCAAGCAAAGTGGTTCTTTCCGTCAAGCAATGTTGTGCTTGATTTAGATGTTCCTATTTTAATGAAAACAAGATTGCTTGAAAAAGAAATTTTGCCTTGTTCAATTAACCACAATGTTTAATGAGTTTGCTTGTTCAATTTCTGTGTCCCAAAAATGAATTAAACAGTTGAGCTTGTTCTTTAATCCACAAGATTTAGTGATTTGTGTTGTTCATTTACTGATCCAAAAAGAACTAGATGATGTGTTTTCTTGTTCATTTACCCCCAATTTTCATCACAAATGATAAGACAACGTTCGACTTTCTGATTTTCCTCAAGAGGAAAAGAGCTTATTATCTAGTTGTTTTAGCAAGTGTGGAGAAATGGTCTTAAGTTTGGAAAACTTTGAAAGGGGTTAGCATCTGAAAGTAATTGAAAAATCCTGCAACCACACACGTTAGAAATGTCTTCCAACTCCCGAATAGAACTTGAAATCACTTGTTAAGATGCTCAAGATGTCAAGAAACATAACTGGTTAAGTGTTAGAATTAAGCAAATGAAGACAACAAAGATCTTAACCAGATGTAAGCCAAGAAATCCTGGATACTATACAGAAATTACCAGATGCGAGACAACATCCCGGATGCAACCCAAAATGACCAGAAATGAATGAATGTTCCCCAGATGCGATCCTAAACTAAAAATGATTCGGGAAATCTTGAATGCGAGCCTCATTTTCTGCGGTGCGAGGGCGTATCCCAGATGCGATCCAGAATGACCAGAAATGACCCTGTAACAGAATTCTGGACATGCAAATTAGTGAAAAATTGGTTTAAAATGAAGCCAAGTTGGAAATCGAGCCCCACGATGGGTGCTAGAAATGTGTGTGTGTATTTGTGCACCTATTATCTGCAACACAACACTTCAATAAGTCATTCTGTTAGTGAGAAACAAGGGTTAATGAGCATATAAACCATAACATCGACTTATTGCTTTCTAACTAGGATGAGTGTAGCAAATAACATAAAAGCCCTCATATTATGCTAAATACCAATGACATAAACAACCTAGCATGCAAGATTTAGTTTAAAAACAACTATTTAACTATTCAGCATGTATATTACTCTAAAATGGACATTATAAACATGTGAGAAAGTGGCTAATGGAGTGTGTATGAAGCTATGAAGAAATGGGTAGCATAAAAATGCTTTGATATCCCTTCAAAATCTTGGCATAACAACACTACAATTCAAAATTTGAGGCTTGTTATGAGCTCTAAATCCCTTCAATTTATAGAGGAATGAGAGAGAGAGAGGGGAGACAAGGTTCATTAATGGAGCCCCTAAGGTCATTAATGCCTTGAGCATTAATGAGGGATGGGCAAGAGGGAATATCCATTAAGGGTTATTAATGGCATTCATTTAAGAGGCATGAGAGGGTGTAAGACTCAACTTGGCAAGTTGGTCCCTTAGGAAAGTTATGCTTGAGAAAGTTGACTTTCTCAAGTGGGTTGAGTTGTTAATCATTCCTTACTGGAATGTGACAACATTAGGAGGTGGGTTAGGGTAGAATTTAGAATTAGGATTAGATTAGCAAGGGTGGAATGGGTTGAGATGGGTTAGAACCCAGGGTAGAAGTGGTTGAGATAGGTTAGGTTGGGGTTAAAGGGAATATAAATAAAATGAATTAAACTTATTTAATTCATTTAAATATAGGAATTAATTATTTAAGCATTTTATTGCTTTTTAATAATTAAGGGGACTATAGCCATTTTAATTAAATTAAAGAGGCTAGGGGAATGGGTTATTTGCAAGTGGGTAATTGATTTAGGGATTTATTTAATTCCATTATAATTAAATATAGCCATGTTTGAATTTGATTTGTCTTAATTAGTTTAAATTGATTTGAATTGTATGGCTATAATAGTTAATATAATTCAGTGATAAAAATCACCTAGGACAATAAATTGATTTGAATAATTATGCCAAGAAGTAACAGAGTCATTTGGACATAATCGAGGGTATGATCACACTTAGAGCAAATAGGGTCTATAGTCAAAATAGACCAAATTCAGGTGGTTACAGATAGTAGATCTGATCTGTGAAAGTAAGTGCAAGGGAGAAAGAATAAGAACAAGTGCACCTTGAAAGTGAAATAGGAGGAATGGTACTTTGAAGCTGGATTTGACTGTCGTCAAAATGTCAAAATCTATTGTAACTCTAGATTTGGGTTTTTGGGACCTGTAGTTGTCTCCTGTGCAAATTTTACTCAAAAAGTACAGGAACAAGTCAAGATTTTAGGTACAAGTCAGTAGGTCGACTTGTTCCCGACTGCTTCAAATCTGATAAAAAACTCTGAGGATCTATGACTGTGTCTGTACCTTCCAGATCTAAACTTGTAACCCTGTAACTTGTTTCTACGCGCAAAAAAGAAGGGGAAGAAGGTTGAAGAGAGGGGTTTGCCTCAGTTTAGGAATCAACCTTGAAATGAAATAAAATAGACAAAAAGTGTGTTGTCATGTAGTAGAGGCTAGATCTAGATAATTAAGTGTATCATACTATGTCTAGATGTAATTACCTCTTGAGATGTGATCAAGTATGTTAATACAATAGATTTGACTAAACACAAAAACTCAAAAAGAAATCATGTAAGACAAAACCTCATGTAGTAGATGTTGTAATTTGCCACAATGTTTGAGTGGAGAAGAGAAGAAGAAAGATTGATGAGTGGATGTAGATCTCCTTCCTTGATGTCAAAATCCTTTTCTTGACCTCTAATGGGGGAAAGAAGCTAGATATGACACAGTCATGGTTAGAATTTCCCCAATGGAGATGATCCAACTGTTAGCACTGTTGTGGTGTAGTTGGCATTGGTTGTCATTAATGTCAAAACTGTTATACCAACATCCTGGTGGTATCGGTATGGTGACTGATATCTTAGTGTTGTTTCTTATTGGCAATATTGATGGTATCTCGGTGATGATATATGACGAACTACAACTGATTGTATGTTTGAAGTCATTTGTTGATAGTCAACCGAGTTACATATGTGATGGTAAACATTATCAGTCAATGTATTGTCATTGATGTCAGTTTATTATAGTATCATTATGGTAACAAACATTTACTATGGATTGAATATCAAGAACAAACAAAGTTTATGTGGTATGTAAATGAAGAGTTTTGTATACACCGAGAGGTAGAGAAACGCCGAGTAAAACATAGTGTATATAGAGAATAGTGATAACTGAGCTAGGGATTGTCAAGACACATGGTATTGACCGAGCAATTACATCAAACTGAGGCCAACTAGAATGATGAGCTGGAAATTGATGATTCCAAGGTAAATGATAAGATTTTTTATGAAGATCAAACGGTTATGAAAATTCAAGAAAGATCGGATGACGAATATTGAAACATGTTTTTAACACAATTGTCGAGGAAGGTTTAAGCGGCAAAACCAACGATGGAGATTAAGCGGCAAAATTTGATGGATGGAAATTAAATGAGTTATGATGTCTATATAAGAGACAAGAGATTCATTATGAATTGTGTTGACATGATACTATGATGCGCACATACAAATTTTATGCATGACTGAACAAACTGGTTAAAGATATAACCGAGCATTTTCTGCAAACATTATCAAGCAACAAAAGAAAGAACATTACCGAGCAGAATAGAGTATGAAGAATCAGATGAACTGAAGTGAACAAATTGATCAAAGATATTATGTACTTAACATAGATATGAAAATTTGCAAACAGAGTTGTATTTGAATCAGATCATTAATGTATCAGTTTAACCATTGTTACAGATAAATCTCTTAACTGAGTAGGACGTGAAAGTCTTTATTATGACATTCTAATGAATGTTGAGTGTTTTCTTGTTGACCCCATAGTAAATGATTGGTCAAGAGAGAACTGTTAGTTTTAAATCCTCTAACAAGGTCACATTTAACAGTGTGCATTGCAACCTTTAATAGGGTTGTCTCTTAACCAAGCTCAATTCAGAAGAGTGAAATATTTTGGGTTACCAGTCCCAAGTCATTTTTCCCTTAGTAGAGTTTCCACGTTAAAAATCTATGTGTCATTGTGTATGATTTTTGTGGATTGTTATTTTTCTTTACACGTTATGTTATCTACATTGATCAATAATCACAATATTAATTTACGGCTACTCAGTAAACACTACATGACTAAAATTTTGAAGTTATAGTATACATTTCACCAAGTTGATTTATATGTTTGAAATTGTTTTTATATACATCTGGGAGAATTTGGGACTATAGGCTAATTGAGAACCAACTGATTCACCCTCCCCCCCTCTCAGTTATTCTAACAATTGGTATCAGAGCATATAGTGCTTAGAAGGACTTAAGCTAAAGATCAAGATGTATAAGAGAGATGCACCAAAGATGAATAAGGAGAACTTCTCAACATGGAAAAGCAGAATGAGACTATACCTATGAGGGATTGGAAATGACATTGTAATATATTTGGACTTTGAATTCATCCTACCGACTGGACCCTTGATTGTTAATCAGATGAAAGAGAAATATGAACACACCATTATAATGGTAGAGGTTGCTTCTTCTCTTACTGATGCTGAATTTAAAGATATCAAGACATGTACATCATCCAAGAAGATGTGGGTCAAGCTTACACTAGTTTATGGAGGAGATGCAAATGTGCCAAGAGATAAATTTGAAAGTCTTCGAGGAAAATTTGATGATATGAGAATGAAAGAAGGAGAAAACATAACACAGTACAGTGACCGACTCAAGGAAGTTGTTAATGCTATTCAAGGAGCGGGTGGAACTATTGATGAAGACACTATTGTGAGTAAGATTCTTATAACTTTACTGCCTATTTATTCTATAAGAGTCTCTGCGATACATGAAATGAGAGCAGCACCTGGAAATAATATTACTATTGATAGTCTTGTTGGAAGACTAATTTCTTTTGAGCTGATTAAATTTGACAACAGTGTTGTGCCTACTATGGAATCTGCATTTATGTCTTCACTAAAAATTAGTAAATCTAGTAGCAAACACATGATTAGAAACAACAATGATAGTGACAATAGTGAGAAGGAACTTGATGAACTTGAAGCATTAATAGTTAGAAGATTGCACAAAGGTAAAGGAAGGTGTAAAGGTAAACTACCTTTGATATGCTTTAATTGTAAAGAAAATGGAAATTTTGTTGCCTGGTGCTCTAACAGAAAGAATGATGAAAGAAATAAAGATCTAATGACAGAAAAGATGACTGAGATTACATAAGTAACCGACAGTGTGATAAAAGGAATAACCAAGATTACAAAGACAAAGGTAAGAAGGCTTGTTACATTGTTGAAGATAAAGATAATGATACTGGTTCTAACACTGATGAAGATATTGAGACAGTATTTGTAGCTTTGAAAGAAGATTCTAAAGAAGATGAGAGGTATGTTGAAACAACACTTATTTATAAAGTTAGTAAACATGACATTTGGGTTATTGATAGTGGCTGTACACATCACATGACTAGAGATAAAGGAAATTTTGAATTTCTTGAACATTATGATGGTGGATCTGTTAGAATGGGAAATGATACACCTTGTCAAGTGAAAGGAAAAAGGTACTATAATGATGAACAATCAAATCAAATGTCAGAATGCATATTGAGTGAAAGGACTTAATTATAATATGTTGAGTGTTTCACAGTTGAATAACACAGGTCGCCAAGTTGCATTTTAGAACAAAAAAGATAGAATATATGATGGAACAGGAAAATTGATCGGCATTGGTAAACAATCAAAAGGTAATCTATTCTATCTTGACACTGTTGAAACTAATTTCTTATTGGCTAAGAATGAAGATGTATGGTTATGTCATAAAAGGCTTTGTCATGTAAATTTTGACAAAATGGTTAAGATTAGTAAGAAAAGAAAAGTTAGAGCCTTATCAAGCTTATATAAACCAGACCATGTAATGTGCAAGAATTGTCAGATGGTAAAGATGCAAAAATCTAGTTTCAAGAGAAAGAATTTTCCATCTAATGATATTTTGGAGTTAGTTCATATAGACCTATGTGGACCAATGAGAACACAGAGTTATTATGGGAACATATACTTTATTTTATTTGTTGATGACTACTCTAGAATGATGATTGTCATGTTCCTAAAAGGAAAATCTGAAGCACTTAAGATGTTCAAATGGTACAAAGCTTAAGTGGAAAAGAAAATGGTAGAGAGCATAAGTGTTTGAGATCTGATAGAGGAGGTGAATTTATTTTTGATGAGCTCACTAACTTTTGTAATGAGTATGGAATCAAAAGACATGCTTCTGCACCGAGGACACCACATCAAAATGGAATTGTTGAAAGAAGAAATAGATCAATTGTGGATCTTGCTAGAACACTGATGATTGAAAAGAATGTTGCACAAGAATATTAGAGAGAAGATGTTAGTACTGTTGCATACACACTAAACTGAGTACAACTGAAGAAAGACACAAATAAGACACATTATGAGATATGGTATGGTTATACACCTAATGTGAGTTATTTTAGAACATTTGGAAGTCGTTGTTATATTTTGAAAGATGATCAAAATGGTAAAATTGATTCGAAAAGTGATGAAGAAATATTTCTTAGATATTCTACTAAGATTAAAGCTTACAAATGTTTGAACAAAACTTCTAACAAGATCATCGAAAGTGCAAATGTGAAAGTTGATGAATTTGTTGAGAAGAATGATGAGGACAACATAAAAGAACCTGAATATTATAGTAGATTTGTCTACATGGAAGAACTTGATACTATGCCGGCACAAATACCTAACATTACCATGCAAAAGGATAATGTTACCGAGCAACAGGAAGCACAAACCGAGAATCAAGAAAATGATACAACTGAAGATCATGAACAAGATAACAATGAACTAACTAGAGATCACAATGAAGAAAAAAGAACTGAACCTATCCTTGCAAAATATGTAAGAAGACATCATCCATAGAATCAGATTATTGGAGATAAAAGAGCTGGTATGATGACACAAAGTAAGTTGAAAGACAACACATGTTTAATTTGTGAATTTGAGCCTAAGAATGTTAGAGATGCACTTGAAAATGGAGAATGGATTAATGCAATGAATGAAGAAATTGAGAAAATACAGAAAAACAATACATGGACATTAGTACCGAGACCGAGTGATAAGAATGTCATTGGCACCAAATGGATATTAGGAAACAAATTGAATGAGAATGGAGATATAACCAGAAATAAAGCAAGATTAGTATGGAAAGGGTATGCACAAGAAGAAGGTATTGACTATGGAGAAACTTTTGCACCCGTTGCTAGACTTGAAGGAGTTAGAATATTACTTGCATATAAAGGATTCAAAGTATACCAGATGGATGTTAAATTTGTATTTTTGAAAGGAATACTAGAAGAATAGGTATACATTGAACAATCTAAGGGCCCGTTTGGGTACTGGAATACCATATCCTAGATATGGTCAATTCTGGAAGATGCTGCAATTCAAGAAGATTCTTATCCTCAAAATGAAATCTGGAATATGGACTGACCCGTTTGGTTCACCCGGAAGATGACTGAGAAGATGCATAAGGAATTTCAATTCTTTATTTTTTAATTTCTTTAAATATGGTGTGTATATGTGTGTATATATACACACATGCACACATGTGTATATACATAGATACATGTATGTATATACACACACATGTGTATATGTGTATACATGTGTGTACATACACATGTATACACATATACACACATACACATGTGTGTATACACACATACACACATGTATTTATATACACACATGTGTGTATATATACACACATACATGTAAATACACATACAAGTGTGTATCCATGTATACACATATACACATATGTGTATATATACACACACATACACACATGTATGTGTATACACACATATATATATACATTTGTGTATATATACACACATTACATGTGTGTATATACACATGCATGTATATACACATGTGTGTATACACATGTGTGTATATATACACATGTGCATGTATATACACACACATGTGTATATACATGTGTATATATACACATGTACATATATATACACATGTGCATACATATACACACATGTGTATATACACATGTGTGTATATATACATCCTTATAGCAATATAATAGACATCTTTATAGTCACAGATTCTACAAAATATTAAATTTGGTTTGTATATACACACACATGTGTATATATACACACATGCATATATACACAAATATATATACACACATGTATATATATATACATCCTTATAGCAATATAATATACATATTTATAGTCACGGATCCCACAAAATATTAAATTTGGTTTTCTAAAAATTGGAATTCCCATTCCACTTTTTTGTGAAATTCCAATTCCACCTATTTAGGTGGAAGATGATATTCCCATTTTGGGGGCAAAATTGGAATTTTGAAATTCTGATTCCAATTTTTTAGATGGACACAAACGTAGAATTAAATTTCTTGGAATTAGATAATGCCAATTCCAGTCTAATTCTAGGAAACAAACGGGCCCTAAGGTATTTGTTGATCTTGATTAGACAAACATGGTATGTAAGTTACACAAAGCTTTATATGGTTTGAAGCAAGCATTGAGAGCATGGTATGAAATACTACATTCCTATCCTATAAGTATTGGATTTATTAGAACAAGTGATAACAACAATTTGTATTTGAAAGGAGGAAATGATGATAAAACTCTTATTGCTGAAATTTTTGTTGATGATATTATATTTCGAGGAAATGATAACCTATGCACATCATTTGCTGATGAAATGAGGAAAGAATTTAAAATGTCAATGTTTGGTGAGATCAAATTTTTTCTTGGCTTGCAAATTTTATAATAGACTGAAGGTATCTACATTACTCAATCAAAATACATCAAGGAAGTACTGAAGAGATTCAGAATGGAAGAATTAAAACCTGTTGGAACACCTATGGTGACAGGATGAAAACTGACAAAAGAAGATAAGACACCTAAGGTAAATCATAATTTGTATAGATATATGATTGGAAAGTGGATGTATGTTGTACACACAAGACCAGAAATAGCACACACAGTTGGAATTGTTGCAATATTTTCTGCTAACCCTAGAGAATCACATATGATTGTTGTAAACAGAATTTTTAGATATCTGAAGAATACAGAAGACTATGGATTATGGTACAAAAGAGATGGCAAGTTTGAACTGAAATTTTATACTGATGTTGATTGGGCTGGGAGCATTGATGATAGAAAGAGCACTACTGGTGGATCATTCTTTATAGGAGAAAGATTAGTTACTTGGATAAGAAAAAGCAAGGATGCATATCTCAGTCAATTGCATAAGCAAAGTATGTTGTTGTTGCTGCAAACTGTTCAAATATTGCATGGATAAAACAACTTTTGAAAGGTATGAATGAAGAGATCACCGACCCGGTGATAATTTATTGTGATAATACTAGTGCAATAAATATTTCAAAGAACCTTGTGATGCATGCAAAAACAAAGCATATATCTATCAAATATCACTATTTGAGGGAACAAGTACAAGAGAAACAAGTAATACTGAAATATGTATAATCAAAAGAACAAATTGTAGACATATTCACTAAACCCTTACCAAAGGATACATTTGAGTACTTGAGAGGTAGACGAGGGGTTTGTCCCTTGTCTATTGGTCACTAAGCTGAATAGGAGGTTGCATCAACCTACATGTAATCAGAATATCAATCATGTTGATGCAAAGTTGAAGTGGACTGAAAAAGATATATCAGTGCACTGGAAGGTACTTACTGCACCAAAAATCAGAGATATTTTGGCTACTATATATATATATATATATGGCATTGTTGTCAAAGGGAGAGAGATTCAATGAAATATCTATCCATCCAAGGGAGAGAAATCAAAAGGGAGAAATGACATATCTATCTACAAAGAGATCAAGAATAGAAGAGTCAAATCTACATGGTGAGTTTTTAATGCTGATACATTATTTATATTCAAGATAGGGAGAGCAACAAAATTATTGTAGTTGTAGAGTAGAAGTTGGCATTTCTATGGCATTTTTATATTGTATATTGTATATTGTGTTGCCATCAATGCCAAGGGGAGATATTGATGAACTACAACTTATTGTATGTTTGAAGTCATTTGTTCATAGTCAACCGAGTTACAGATGTGATGATAAACATTATCAGTTAATGTATTGTCATTGATGTCATGGTGCAGGAGCACCTAGGTAGGGCTACAATGTAACCTAGGGATTCTAAGTGTTGTTTTTGGCTTGTAGTGGTCCTAGCCACACCACTAGTGAAATAATAGGACTAGGTGGGTCCTAGGATGTTTGGAATTAGATGAGGAGATCTATTTAGGTCTTTAGTAATGTCCAAAGTTGCTCTTTTGTTCCATATTGCCAATATTGGGGAAATAGTGAAAATGATCCATCCAAGGGTCAAATTGGACAAGGGTTTACAAGACCTATTTGATGTTTAATTATCCTAACTATGTAATTGGCTAAGTTCTTGAGGTGTTTTTTCATTTTTCATGCAAGAAGCACAAAAGTTGTCAATGTTGTCATTGACAACATTTCTTGCAATAATGTCTTTTAGGGAATTGGAGGGTTCTAATTGTTTGAAACTATTGGGTTAGGACCATGGAAACCTATTTAAGACCTCCCTTGACCTTGTGAAGAGGTTGGTTGATTTTGAAAAGTTATTGTACAGACTGTGTTATCAAGGAAACAGTTTCAGTTCTTGTATTTCTGAGTATTTTGTATTTTCATGGATTAGATTTCATACTGTAACTCTTGATTATGTGAGGGTAGTGTGTTTTGAGATTATTTGTGGTGTTATATTTGTATTTTGTGTTAATTTAGTTAGTTTTGTAAATTCTTTTTGTTTTAAACCAATCGCTAGTCTGAACCAAGCCACTTCTGGAAATGGGGTCATAAGTCATCTTCCCACCGTGGAGTTTGCACTAGCCTTTGGGATTAGGGAGATGACTACATGTACATATTTTATAGTGAAGGAGGGGCCCTGGAAAGCATGGGAGCTATTTTTGATGTGATTCCCTAGGCGAGCCAGAGATTCGTGACTAGGGATCACAGGAAGTTGCAGAGCTAATTGGAGGGATTGAAAGCATTGATTTCTTCAATCAGAGATTTTGGAGAGGTAGTGTGGTTTGTGGAGGAGTCCCAAATTGGAGGAGAAGGTTGGGTGAGGATTTTTGAATGGAAAGAAACAAATTCTTTGTGCAGACAATCTTAATGCTTGAAAACCTTAATTTTTAGGCAAGATTATAGGAGCCACTGTACAGACACCTTTGGGAAGTAAGACCTAGAAAATATTTAGGGTCTTGATAAAGGGTATCTAAATCCAATTCTATTTTTCCAACTTTTTAAGGATTTTTGCAAGATATTTGGGAAAAACTGCCTAATTAGGCCTAATGCTTGTAGCCCTATTTTGGGTGAATTTGACTTGGTTCTTGGCACTCGTTTAGGGTTCCATGGTAAAGGGTGTTTGTAGACATTGGATTGGATCCAATTAAACATCTAGAAGCCTACCTCTCTATATGGAAGAGTTCTTGATCAGTTTGGATCAATTTGTGAAAATGCACAAGAAGAGCACTATGACTAGGTGTTGAGTAGTTTGAATTCCTTATTGGTGTACTCAAGTTGAATTAGAGTGGGATATTGTGGAAAGGATCCTTGAAGGTTATGGCTAGTGAAGAACCCTATTTAGGCTAGAGAAGAGGCCTATTGAAGACCCTAGTGGAGGATAGGGTAGGAGAGCAAGGCTTGTTGTTACATCATGTCAACTTATTTGAGTATCATTATGGTAACAAACATTTACTATGGATTGAAGATAGAGAAAAAACAAAGTTTATGTGGTCGATAAATGAAGAGTTTTGTATACACCAAGAGAGAGTGAACACTAAGTAAAACATAGTGTATACTGATCACAGTGATAACCAAGCTAGGGATCACCGAAACACACGATATTGACTAAGCAGTTACATCAAATCGTGGCCAACTAGAATGATGAGATGACAATTGATGATTCTGATGTAAATGATAAGATTTTTTATGAAGATCAAACGGTGATGAAAATTCAAGAAATATTGGATGATGAAGATTGAAATGTGTTTTTAACACAACTATTGAGGAAGGTTTAAGGGACAAAACCAATGATGGAGATTAAGCGAAAAAATCTGAAGGATGGAAATTAAATGAGTTACGATGTCTATATAAAAGACAAGAGATTCATTATAAATTGTGTTGACATGATGCTATGATGTGCACAT
Organism: Thuja plicata; assembly: GCA_018584345.1. Taxonomy (NCBI): domain Eukaryota; kingdom Viridiplantae; phylum Streptophyta; class Pinopsida; order Cupressales; family Cupressaceae; genus Thuja; species Thuja plicata. The sequence continues at coordinate 1,594,476 of MU223858.1, forward strand.
GCAAATTTTATGCATGACTGATCAAACTGGTTAAAGACAGAATCGAGCATTTTCTGCAGACATTATCGAGCAATAGAAGAAAGAGCATTACCAAGCAGAACAAAGTATGAACAATCAAATGAACTGAAGTGAACAAATTGATCAAAGGTATTATGTACTTAGCATAGATCTGAAAATCTACAAATAGAGTTGTATTTGAATCAGATCATTACTGTATCAATTTAACCATTGTTACAAATAAATCTATTAACCGAGTAGGATGTGAAAGTCTTTATTATGACATTCTAATGAATGTTGAGTGTTTTCTTGTTTACCCCATAGTGAATGATTGGTCAAGAGAGAAATGTTAGTTTTAAATCCTCTAACAAGGTCACATTTAACAGTGTGCATTGTAACCTTTAACATGGTCGGCTCTTAACCGAGCTCACTTCAGATGAGTAAAATATTTTGGGTTACCGGTCCCAGGTTTTTTATCCTTAGCAGGGTTTCTACGTTAAAAATCTGTGTCAATGTGTATGATTGTTATTTTTCTATACATATTACTTTATCTTCATTGATCGGTAATCACAGTATTAATTTACTGCTAATCGGTAAACACTACATGACTAAAAGTATGAAGTTACAGTTGTAACCACCTTAATTTGGTCTGCTCTAACCAAAGACCCCATTTTCCCTAAGTTTGATCATACCCCTAATTATGTCAAGACAATTCTTCAATTAATTGGCATAATTCATTTAAATCAAATTTAATTTCCTAAAAATCAAAGTGATCTAATCACTAATTTACATTAATTTCCTTAGCCAAGTAAATCAAAAGAATTAAATACATGACTAAGGTAATTAATTAAAAGGAATTAAATAAATTCCCTAATTACAACTCCTCACTTGCAAAATGGAAAGTCAATCCATTAGCCAATGAGAGTTAAATCACTTGGATCACCTCACATGGATCACCAAGGATTCAATCTCCACCTCTCTTCACAACTCAATCTTGACCTCTCATTCCTCAAATTCTTCTATAAAAGGAATGAATTTTGAGCTCAATGGGCCCCTAATTTTAGAATTTCATTTTACAAATTTATACTGTCCTAATTTATTAAAGAATTTTAGCTTAAATTATTAGAATTGTTATCATCTTTCATTTGGAGTACCTAAAAAGAACTTTGCATTACAATTTAAATTGCATTCTTAAATTTTTCATTCTAAGCATGAATGTGTCACTGATTTATGCATAATCTAAGGGCAAATTGTAGTATATTTTATACTCTTCTTAGATAGGGAGGAATATGTTGATTTTAGTGATATATATGTGCTTTTATTTTGTTATTTCATGTTTATCTGACTAATGTAATGACATATTGAAGTGTTGTGTTACAACTTGCAGGTCCACAAAATACACACACATTTCTGGCGCCCACCGTGCGGAAAATCCTCGGATTTCCCCTCATTTATAAATCCTTTTTTGCTAATTTGTGTTCTCTATTTAAAGGTCTAGAGTCACATTTAGTTGCAAAAGCTCACATTCAGGAAAGATCATCACATTCAAGAAATAGCATTGCATCCTAGATTTCGGTCATCACATCCAGTAGATCTTGAATCGCATCCAAGGAAAGCTTGCATCAGGTAAATCCTGCATCGCCTTTTGTGTAAAATCTCACATTCAGGAAAGGTAATCACATCTAGTAATTCTAGGGTTGCATCTCATAAAGGCAATCACATTTGGTTGGTTGAATTGCAAATTTGAAAGTCTAACCACTAATCTTCTAACCATGCATGTTTCGGTGTTTTGAACAGCCTAACATTTTCTTGCAGGTTGCTGTTAGAGAATTTTTTGTGAAAATGCTGGAAAACAACTACTAACTTGTGGGTTGCAGGTTGCCAAATCGCTCAGCTTGATTTTTATTTTGCTAAGATTTTCAAACTTAAGAACATTTTCCATAATTTGGTAAATTGAACAGAGGATTATGCTCTTTTCCTTCAAGGAAAACCAGAAACTCAAAAGTCAATTTAAAACTTGATAAGAATTTGAACAAATGAACGAGCAAACAAATTGTCTAAAGTTGTAGAGTAATTGAACAAGCTATTCATTAAGATTGGGGAAATTGAACCAACAAATTTTCTAATTTTTGGATAGTAATTGAACAAGCAAATCACTAAATTTGTGGGAAAATGAACAAAGAAAATTTTCTAATTCTTGGAGAGTAATTGAACAAACAAATCATCTTAAATTGGGGAAATTGAACAAGACAAAAATTTCTTTTGCACTCTTTTTTCTTTCTTACAATAGGAATGTAAAAGTCAAATTTAAACTTATTACTTAGTCCAACTAGAGGATTTTCTCTTTTTCCCAAGTTGGAAGAATCAAATACTTGTCATGGGGGATTGAGTTTTGAGTTATAAAGTTTGAGGAAAATGAACATGTTTGGTGTGCTTGTGGGAGAAAATGACATGGAATAGGAGAGTATGCTCTTCTTCTCATGAATAATTAGAAATATAGACTCCTAAGTCGCCAATCCTTTGTCATTTGCTTTCAAAATATTAGAGGGCATGTTGGTTGAGGAAAAAATCTCTCGAGACTGATGACATTAAGTTTTTCCATTAGTATATTTAAAGGGAAAAAACATGATAAAGGTCATCGGTAGAAGCATAATCGGCGGATAGCAAGCATAACCGGCAGACAACAAGCATACCTGACATGATAAAATTTCTAACATGAAAATACTGAGTATACAAATTACCGAAAACAAGCATAACCGACGATACAATTTTGAGAACATTGCCAACAAAGCAGAAAAGGTATACCCAACGAATAGTTCAAGTAAGGAACAATGACGGAGAAGAAAACTGATAGACTAACAGAGCATCTCAACCATCAAAATCGACAGTCAGTTAGAGAACCCGCAAAAAGTGGATCTGATTTTACATGTCAGATAAAGCAATGTGATTCTATTTATAGAGTTTTTATTTGTTTTAAATCTTAACTTGAGGGTCAAGCAAGCATACTGTAAATTTTTTAAAGCATCCTAACGGTTCTAAAACATATCTAACTAAAGATCAAGGTCAAGTTGTAAACCTTAGATCCAGAGTTAATTTGATATGTGTGAATCAAGAATAGAGCTAGAAACTAGTATAAATAGATGTTCCATCATTTGTAATAAGAGAGACTTGTAATCATTTGAATATGATAGTAGCTATGGAGAGCATCTAAGCAGAAGAAGAGAATTCATGCAAAGTTCAGAAATAGATCACAATAGTTATCAAGAACACAGGAAGGCTACCGACGAGCAAAGACAAGGTATTACTCAATCACTCAAGGTGATTATATACATACATTGTAAACTATACATGATCTGTTATCAGCAATTAGAGATTGCATTCACTATCAGATAAACATTTATATTGTAGTTGCATTCTAACAAATGCATCACAACAAAAATCCTTTTGTAGAAGGTGGACTTAATAGTTCTTTGATAAATCTATTAACAGAGTACACGCCTAACAGTGTTGCTAAAGCTTCAAACAAAGTAGATCCTAATAGGTCTCCACTCTAATACTCTTAATAGGGTAGATCATCATAAGTGATCAATTGTAAGCCTTTACTGGCTCCCTTCTTATCTGCAGATAGTGAAGTTTTGTGGGTAGACATCCCCACCATAGTTTTTACTTCCTAACAAGAGTTTTCTGCAATATCATATCATGTTTTATGTGTTATTTGTTTTCTTGAATGTTTATACATGTAAAGAACTTATATTATGATTACACATACATAATCAAAGATGAACAAATAGATAGGTATATACAAATATGATGACACAAAGGTTAATGGGCCAATCATAGAAAAAATTTTAGAGGTACTAATTCACCCCTCCCCTCTCAGTACATCATTCTAATAATTCCAACAATTGGTATCATAGCTAAGTCTCTTTCTTGAAAAGCTTAAAGACTTAAGAGAAAAGATCCACACGATGGAAAATTACAGACTGGAAAAGACTATTGAGAATGAGCAATTGCAAATTCAGATTTACTATGAGCAGTATAAAGAGGCGAGAGTAAGCATGAGAAAGTTTCTTGATGAAAGAAATATCGTGGCAACTAGGCATAATGAAAAATATTATCAAGAAGAGGAGATCCCAGATTACTTCAACAATGTTGAATTATCAACAAGCAAAGCTTCAGACACATCAGTAGAAGAGATCAAAAATCTACAAGAAGTCAATCTACATCTGACGAAGCAAATCAAAATGCTACAAATCGGTCAAGAAACTCATATGGTAAAAATGATTGATTCAAGAAAAGCTGAATCAGAGAGAACATTGGCTATTGATGATAGGAGGAAAATAATAGAAAAGCTACAAAAAAAAGAATCAGAGATTCAAAGACTTATTGAGCATCACCATGAGATTACCAACCAAATTATTTTTATGAGTCAAGAAGCAAACATATTAAATACTGAAGTCAGAATTCAGAATCAATACAATGAATTGATCAAGAAAGTTGAGGATAGCAACAAAAGAATGGATGATTTTCTCGATGGTCAAAGAAGAGTTAACCACTACACAGGAATAGGTTACACCGACAATGGAGAGTCATCTAATGAATCACATCAAAAGAATGTATATGCATCTCCAAGAACCAAGAAGCTGTCATGCAATCACTATGGAAAACCATGCCACACCTCAAACATTTGCAGAAACAAAATGAAAGGTATTCCTCAATCACAATCTACTTTCATTGGTAATTGTTATAAATGTCACAAGCAAGGACACAAGGCATATGAATGCAGATCCAAGGTGACAAATACAAAGAAGGAAACCTATATGGACAAGTACTATCCTACTTGCAAAATGAATGGACATACATATCAGGAATGCTGGAAAAAGAATAAGAAGGCATGGACACCAAAAGAACCTGATAATGGCTACAAACCAACATGAAAAGGTAACTCATATGTTTGGGACTGTAACACATGGGTAAATTGCACAACATGTGGAAGGTATGGTCATATATCTGCTAAATGTATGAGAAAATGGACTAGAAAACCAAGAGGATGGTTCAATCTTGGAATGACATGTTTACATTGTCATAAGGTTGGACATGTAATAAAATATTGCAAAGACTGACTAACAGAAACAAGTACTTATCCCAATGGAAATACCATTGATGACATCAAGAAGATAAGAAACAAGATGTGGGTAAAAGCCACAAACACTGAAGGTGCTAGAACAAGAAATGAAAATGATGATGCCCCATCTAATGGATCTGATGGCATCACCATTTCCAACTAAATTGCACAAGTAAGTATGGAACTGCATTATGAAAAGTTATATTATGCATCGGTTCCATTTACATATTGATCATATAGAAAAATCAACATTATTTAAGATGCACTATATTGTCACTTGTAAATATTATTGAAAAAAAACCATTGGTTATTGGGTACAAATATGCATCAGTGAACACACATAGAAAAGTTAACACTACTTACCGGAATGTATCAGTCATTACGCAAAAGCCAAGCGGCTAAGTGTAAACTGACGGACATTGGTGATCCTTGAGCCGACGAAAGTTGTCTTCGCCACTTTACCGATAATCATCGGTGAAGTCATCAAAGCTGCTGGAAACCTCGACACTTTATGCCTACACTGAAGATGTTATTTATGCCTCAACCGAAAAAATCAGTCTTTGTATACCGACGAGTTGGTGAGCATTAATGACAACTTAGGGCACAAAAGTTATAAAAGACCGATGGCTGAACTCATTTCGCACCCGTGATTTTTGAGAAACCTAGAGAGCCCAGCAGAGTGATTGAAGAGAAAAATTAAAGAGTGACTCCAGCAAGATTCTAAACACCACTCAAAGGATTCATGAGAAATCACATAGATTTAGTAAGTACCTGCATTCATCGACCGCACTGTTTAAATTATGAAAAACCCTAAATTTCTGAAACATGATGGCATCTACTTCAAGAGTCAAAAAGTTGAAGGAAGATAAGAATAAAATGATCAAGCTTGTTAGCAGAGGCACTTGTGTTGAACCAAAATACAAGTTGCACCCAGAAATCGCATCACAACCTAATGATTCCGGAGCATTCTCCAGAATCCCACCTAGGGTTTTACTGGTAGAAGACATAAGGTCCTATATACACTGTATGATCTTGGAATTGGGAGATCTAGACCTAGATAATGCCTATAGGGCACTGTGTGATGAAGCTAGAAACCTGAAAGAAGAGCACAAGCATCTGGAAGTGAAAGGACTCATGAATGCATTACACTTTCCTAGAGTTTTCAAAATAGAATGGATAAAGATAGTTCTCAGCAAAATGCATAACCAGACTTTATGGCTTAATAAGCCAAAATGAATAACAAAGGATTTTATTCATGCAGTTACTAGATATCCTACAACTGAAAAACCACAATCTCACAAGCACCCATCGCTCAAGGAAGTAGAAAAGATAACTAGTGCAAAATCAGACAAAAGAGCTCTCAAGGTCAACACTATCACCGACACAGAAGTCATGTTTGGTGCATGTGTGGTAGGGTACAAAATATTCCAGGCAAGCAGAATGAATAGCATATCAAGCACTGCTATGAGAACAACATTCAAAATCATCAAACAAGGAAAGAAGATGGATCTTGCAGAGATCCTGTTGAATCAACTTGAGGAGAAAATGAACACTATAAGATCTTCAAGAACAAACACTTGTAAGTTTGGTTCTCTCATTATGTGCATATTATTTTACTTTGAAGAATAATTTCCTTCCATAGGAAAACTAGTATGGGATACAAGTAGACCTGTAACCATACAGATATGTGAGCATATAGAGTCACTAGGAACAAACTTTGATGATATAATGAATGAGTATTTCAAAAGAATTAAGGAAATGTTGCAAGCTAGAACAAGGATACCTGAAACTTTGATAGAAGAAGACAAAAAGGACATATGTTTTATGGTAGATACTGATTTCATGTATATCCAAGCAATAGTACCTAGGAACTCCTGGCTTTCACATTTAGAGTATGAGATCAAATCAGGACAAGCCAATGAGTGCATTAAGGCACTATTGAATGAACCAATTGACAACAAACAAGAAAGATTTGGCACCTATGAGGAAGCCAAACAAAAGATCAAGATAGATCTTGTTATCAAGAAGATTGTAAACAAGAAGGACAAGATGGTCAAAAACTTAACCAAGAAATTTGCAGTTACAGAAGAAAGTTAAGAGGAAATAGAGGGTAAGGAGGAACAAACCGAAGGACAGTCACCTATTGGTGAAGAGGCAGAAAAGAATGACTCAGAGGGTACATATTCAGATTCTCCACCTCCTCCTACACCCAAAAGAGAAAGAACAACAGCCGATTCAAGAACAAGAAGCCAAACTGCAAAAGAGTAAACTCCTTCACCATTACAGAAAGGAAGAGTGAGGATATACATGAGAAAACCAGCTCCTCCAAAATAAAAACAAACCAAAAGGAGGAAGATGACTAGAACTCAAGAAGATCTAGAAGACTCAGCTATGGATGATTGTGATGTAGAGATACAAAAGGAAAAAGAACCTTTGGTCCCTACAACAATTGATAAAATATGCAAGAACATTTCAGAATCATAGTCTATTTCTGATCCTAACATTAGGAAATGGTTAAAATTTAGTACAGAGGATCAAAATAAGATTGAAGATGCAATAATTGCAAAAATGTGCAAACATCATTATGTTCCACTGGAATTCTTGGAATATGACGTTCCCAAAGAACTATCAAAGAGATTGTCAGCCAGATGGACTTTTGCACTACATCAGGAAAAGGAAATAAGAGAAAGAATACTTGTTACTCTTATGCCTCCTAATAAAAATAAGGAAGAAATTACTGAGATGATGAAGAAGTATGAAAAAGAATTCTCACCAAAAATGAGAGAATATGAATTTCTCAAGGGGAAGATAATTGATCTTGATCAAAATAGCATTAATAAGTGGTGCAAGATACTCAATAAACCCACTACGGAAGCTATCCCGGAGAAGGAACAAATCATCATTAAAGATATACAAAATGACTCATCTGTGGAATTGGATAGAGAAGAGAGTGATCCAGTAGGCTCCAAACATACTGACGTTGTAGATGAAGTATGGTCAGACACTACTCTTCACAACACTCAAAGTGAGGATAGTCAAAATCCACCAAGTCCAATTCATATTGACTTGAGCGGAGAAGTTACCAAAGAAGATTTGACAATAAAAGGCAACATAACTAATTATATCAATGATGAATCATGGTTATATAATATTGTCAATGATATTACATGAAAAGACCTTGCAGAAGAAGTGCAAAAAGATGAATATATAAATGTTGCACATGGCAATACCAATAGACGAGATTCAACTATTAACACAACATAAGTCAATACATCGACAGAAATGAACATATTAATCGATGCTATTGATATTGAATCAAGTCAGGAGAAATCATCTAAGAAAGATGATGATATACCAGAGGACATGGGTAATGATGAAAATAAAGATGCATCAAATATTCAAAAGGATACAGATACATAAATGAAAGATGCAACCGATACTCAACAAGAAGTGTCTACTGAAAAAGACAAAGGAGAAGATAACAAAACAAATGAAACATTGAGAAAGGACGAAGAGAAAGAAAAGAGTGAAAAAGTAAAACAAGATGAAAGCAAGGAAGAAAAAGAAGATAAATCTGTTGATACACCCAAGGCAAATGAGGAGACATCTTCACAAAACCAGTCAGTGGACTCAGAATAGAAATGACAAGATGCTTCATCTTCTCGACCCTCACCCACCAAATCAATCCAATCTCAAGGTTTACAAATGGTAGTACACCAATCTGCCACCCAACCAAAGAAGAAAAAGAAAAATGCATTGACGAAAGATATCTTGGCTATCACACTTGATGAGGTAATAGAAATACCCAAGTGGGATGTATCTACTTTAGATATTGAAACACGTTTGGAGTGATGTGTCAAAGAAAGGCAATTCAAGAGAAAATGAGAAAGGCACATAGGGAAGCCCAAACACTTGAACATGCAAGAGATATTCTACATCAACTTGTTCCAGATGTCAAAATTGAAGATAACATATTAGTCATGGAAAAAATAGCAGTTCTTATCGACACCATCACAAATCAGAATGTAGATGTAGAGAAGGCAATGGAAGAACAGGTAGAGATGAAGTATCAACACAAACTAATTGAGAAGATCAGCCAAGAAGTGGCAGAGAACAAGGTAAAGCTATCTGAACTAGCAAGTGAATTAGAACCTACGATTGTTGAATCTCTTACCTTAGTTCAAAAATTATGCACATTAGAAAATTTCACTAAAGAAAATAGTGAAAAGTTGTCACAATTAGATTCAGATCTAACAACTAGTGCACTGAGTTTAACCTCGGATGCAAACACTATAAAGCTGCATCATGAAAATATTACGGAGGTAAATAGATTGAGACAAGAAATATGGGATGCAGAGACTCAATTTAGAAATGAGGTTACAGAGCTTCAAGCTCAAATTTTGCCAAACCTTACCACTCTACAATAGCATATTACAGATGCAAGAACTCTAGTCACGACCCCAGAAATGTCTGTGGTAGACAACATATATGACATGCATGTGAGGATATCACTTGATAATTTGGCTCTTGAGAATTTAAAGGAGAATTGGGAGACAATAATGGAGGAAATCAAAGCCTCACACTCTCACATTTTTAAAAAGATGTAAGCACCTTTTCCCTCATTATCAAGAAAGGAGGAATGTATACATATGTACAATATACTTTAGTAAGAAAAAAAAGGAGGAATGTATACATATGTAAAAAATACTATATGAGGATATGTATAATGTATGTACAACAAAGATAGATATGTATGTAAACTTACACTTACCGACATATGCATAGGGGGAGTCATTTCAGGAAGAAGTATACACAGGTGTACATACTTATGCATCAAGTAAGTTGCACATATCAGTTTTTGATACTAATGTCAAAGGGGGAGATTGATGACATTAAGTTTTTCCATTAGTATAATTAAAGGGAAAAACATGATAAAGGTTATCGGTATAAGCATAACTGGAAGATAGTAAGCATAATCGATGGACAACAAGCATACCTGACAAGACAAAATATCTAACGTGAAAATGCTAAGTATAGAAATTATCGATGACAAGCATAACCGATGATACAGTTTTGAGAACATCATCGACAGAGAAGAAAAGGCATACCCTATGAATAGTTCAAGTAAGGAACACCGACAGAGAAGAAAACCGATAGACTGATAGAGCAGCCCTACCATCAGAACTGACAGTCAGTTAGAGAACCCACAAAAAGTGGATATGATTTTATACGTTAGATAAAGCAATGTAATTCTATTTATAGAGTTTTTATTTGTTTTAAATATTAACTTGAGGGCCAAGCAAGCATATTGTAAATGTTTTAAGGCATCCTAATGGATCTAAAACATATCTAACTAAAGATCAAGGTCAAGTTGTAAACCTTAGATCTAGAGTTAATTTGAAAAGCGTGAATCAAGAATAGAGCTAGAAACTAGTATAAATAAATGTTCCATCATTTGTAATAAGAGAGACTTGTAATCATTTGAATATGATAGTAGCTATGGAGAGCATCTAAGAAGAAGAAGAGAATTCATGCAAAGTTCAGAAACAGATCACAACAGTTATCAAGAATACAGGAAGGGTACCGACGAGCAGAGACAAGGTATTACTCAATCACTCAAGGTGATTACATACATACATTGTAAGCTATACATGATCTGTTATCAACAATTAGAGATTGCATTCACTATCAGATCAACATTTATATTGTATTTTCATTCTAACAAGTGCATCACAACATAAATCCTTTTGTAGAAGGTGGACTTAATATTTCTTTGATAAATCTCTTAATAGAGTGCACACCTAACAGTGTTGCTAAAGCTTAAAATGAAGTAGATCCTAACAGGTCTCCACTATAATACTCTTAACAGGGTAGATCATCAGAAGTGATCAATTGTAAGCCTTTACCGGCTCCCTTCTTATCTGCAGATAGTGAAGTTTTGTGGGTAGACATCCCCATTGTAGTTTTTACTTCCTAACAGGAGTTTTCTGCGATATCATATCATGTGTTATGTGTTATTTGTTTTCATTAATGTTTCTTGAATTCTTATACATGTAAAGAACTTATATTATGATTACACATACATAATCAAAGATGAGTAAATAGATAGGTATATACAAATCTAATGACACAAAGGTTAATGGGCCAATCATAGAAATTTTTTTAGAGGTATTGATTCACCCCTCCCTTCTCAGTACATCATTCTAATAATTCCAATAGGGATGACCCAAGTGAGGATAGGTTTTACGCCAACCCTTCCAACTCACTATAAATAATAGCTTCCTTATAGGCCAAAGCCTCGGAAGACGTAGTCAGTTTTGTTCCTGGAATTTTGACATCATTCCTTGAACATGCTTGAGTGTGTCTAGAGTGGAGCCGCTTGAATCTTTCTTCCAAGACTACACACATTTGAGTACTTATAGGGCTATACGCCTCAATTTTTCCTTATGCAATTCTATGTGGGACGATTGCGAATGAATGCCCATAATTAAACAATATTTGTAGTCAAACTACCCGATTTATCTTTGGTGATAATATTTGTGCAAGGCAAATAGTAATTGCCCCAAGATACTCATCATTTCATGCCCTCACTTTTGTTTGGAGTAAGATAATATGACATCATGACTAGAGAGATTGCATGCTTGGTGATGGCCATATTATGATTAGCACGTGAGTGTGTACCTAGGTCTACAAGCAAAGATTTTCACTCTATGCCTAGAATCTAGGGAATAAGGAAATTTTTTATGCCCTTAACAAAGAAACATTGCTTGATGTGTCCTAAAATCTCACTAAAAAGATAATCTTCTCAAAACAAGCAATAAATTTCATTCCCTTACATACATGATGTTTAAAACTCTCTGGAAAGTCTCAGACAAACTCTGCTGTCAAAACAAATTTCATGTACTTAGAGACAAAAATGACAAAACTTGAAAAACCATCAGAGGCTTGCATATGGTCATTCCTAGGTTGCATTGGCTCACATCTAGATAACTTTCTCATTTTTGGTCATTCTTGGCTCGCATGGAGGAAAGTTTCTCGCATCCTGCATATCAAATCTCGCATTAAGCTTGCATAAGCTCACATTTGGTATAACACAACTCGCATTTAGGGAGTGACATCTAGGATAGTGGGTACTTGCACATGTGCCACTCAAGGAAATTTAGTAGTTTTGGATACCCTTTTGTCTCTTCATTCTGGTCTTGTTTCTCTTGTTGGTTTGCCTGTCGTTGTTTCACAATATTTTAGAAGACTACCTTGCATGTCCTTTTGGATTCTCACAATTGGTCCCAAAACGTGTGGTATTTTCACTTATCAAAACCTATTGATTCCCAGCTCACTATTGGAGAATTCTAACCCTCTGACGCTGGATTCATTCACTCAAACACAAACACTCTTTCACTACTGGGACACACTTACTCAGATAATTTGAGATCCTATTGACACTATTGGAAAACCTTTGATGAAGTTGAGACCCAGCTTTCATGGTTAACACAAGACACAATCAATACCTTACTGATGAATCATAAATACCTCCTAGATTACTTTAGTTTCAACAAGGAGAGACATCTTGCAATCCCCTATTTGATCAAGACTCACCTGGAATGGAAGCACCTCACTAAGGATGGAGTACAACTTTTGAAGAATATAAAAATGAATAAGACCATAAAGAATGAGAAAGTTGCCACAAAGAACAAAATCTAGGCCATCTTTTGTTTGACTCAGATAGTGATGAAGACATACTTAAAGAAGAGTATAACACGCTCAAACAAAATAGAAAAATCCAAAGGACCTTGGAAAAAATTATTGGTGAAGACAAGGAGAAATATTTCCTACACCTAGCTTTTCTTGGGGTTAGACTTTCCAAAGACTATGATGTTTAGAGACTAAAGGAAAAGGAGGTACCGACACCTATTTCTATTCTCACCAAAAAATTGACCTTAATGCAATCCAAACTTGCGACACTCAAGCAAGAAAAGATCAAACCAACAAAAAAATACTCTTTGGAACACATATGTCCATTTCCTTTTGACAAGAGTATCAACATGCTTCTGTTTCCTCCTAACATGGAAAGACCCAAATACAAAAATTACATTGGAGAAACCAATCCACATCACCATGTTAGAGAATTTTTTTCTCTAAGCATAGAGTACATGCATGAACCTACTTATCTAATGAGGCTATTTCCGGGAAGTCTAGGCAGAAATGCTATGGAGTGGTTCTCCAAACTCATACCAAGTGTACAATATTTTGAGGAATTAATACAAAGATTTTTCCAACATTACTCCTACAACATAACGTAACCATGATGGATCTATGTAACACAAATTAAGGAACTGGTGAATCCTTTACACAATTTTTATAAAGGTGGAGGATAATCTTTGCAAGGTACTCAAGAGCGATACCCAAATCTGAAAAGATAGAAATCTTTATCAACAACTTGGTACTCAAAATGAACTATGCTTTGCAAATTCAAGATTCACCTAGCTTTGATAGAATGATCAAGAATGCTATTCATGTGGAAGAAATCATGGTCAAGAAAGGAGAAATCACACTCCAAATTGATAATAAATCTAAAAACTACAACAACAAACCTAAATGGTGGAACAAGAGAAAGAATGTTGTTAATGATGGAGTGGAAGAAGCATCCAATGCAAATCCTAAACCAACGGGGTTCAATCTAACAAACAAATTACAAGCAAAAAAAGAAGCGAAGGTAATAACCACAATACCAAGAGCAAACAATGAGAATAAAAAGAGTAAACGATGGACTTCTAGACCTCAAAGAACATTAACTCCATTGGGAGAACCTCTTGAGATAGTTTTAAAGACACTCTTGGATAAAAAATTCCTCACGATACCGGATTCAAAACCATGGGAACCAGAAGTTAAACCAAGATGGTGGAATGACAATGCCTATTGTGTCTTTCATAAGAATAGAGGACATAAGACTAATGACTATGTTAATCTTAAACATGTTATACAAGACCTTATTGAGGGAGGAAAAATCAAAGTGGAAGGACATACCACTAACGAAGATCATATGACATTTAACAAACCACTCCCTAACTACAAAAAAGGGGAAGATTCTAAAGGAAAAAGAAATAAAGTGAATTACACCTACTCTAATAACTATAATGTGATCAACATGTTGGACATTAAAAGTGAATCAATCAATGTTTTTACTATTAAAGGTGCTAAAGACACATCAACACATTCAAATACAGTGACTCGAAGCCAATCATAAATCATGATTAAAGGACTTAACTCCTCATCTAAACAAGAAACATCCTTTAAAGTACCTATTGTCACAATTCCTAAACCAGCAACAACAAGAAAAATAGTTACTAGACCATCTACAAACTATAACCTGGTAGACCAATTGCAAAGGATCTCAGCTTAGCTTTCTATATTTGAGTTACTAAAGATCTCTTCAGTGCATAGGGAAGTTCTTGAACAAGCCCTGCCTTCTGAAAATGTTCCAAAATACATTGATGTAGACAAGTTCCAAGAAATGGTCAATCACATCTCAGCTCCACATTACCTCACCTTTTCAGAAGAAGATGACAAGTCCTTGACTCATTCGCATAACCAACCCCTTCACATTGAAGTCTTGATTCACAAATCCCATGTCAATTGTGTATTGATAAATGGAGGCGCAAGATTGAAGATATGTACTCTCAATCTTATCAAGAAATTGGGTCTTTCAGAACAAACCATTGATTGAAGAAGTAAGATAACTATCAAGGCTTACAATGAAGAAGAAAGATCATCCAAAGGGATCATTTTTATACCAATCAGAATAGGACCAATTGAATGCAATCTGATTTGTCAAGTTCTCGATCTACCATTGGCCTATAACATATTTATAGGGAGACCTTGGATACATGAAATGCAAGAAGTACCATCTACTTACCACCAATGCATCAAATTCCCACATAATGGGGTGGAAGTGACAATTCCTATAGATTGCAACAATGTTAAAACATACAGTATGGTTCCTCATAATAAAGAAGTCCCAAAAGAATCCATACCTGAAACTTCTAAAGACATGGTGATGAGAAGCTTTGGAAAGACACTAAAACTTGAAGAAACCAGTATGGGGGAATACAAACTAGACATGATGTTGTCATTGGCTAACATTCCCATGTCTCCAAGATCTTATGGGAAACCTTCCTCATCTTTCACACCTACTGCATCTAAAGAACAAGACATTCACAAACCAACTGGTATGGTTAAAGCCTCTACTTCTCAAGAAGATGAAAAAGAAGATAAAGCAGTCTTGGCTTGGCTCTATAAAGGAGAACAAAGAGAAAATGAGGTAAAACATGTGGAGATATCCCCAGAAAAGTATGGTAAAGGATATGACCTTCTCAAAAAAATGGGATACAAAGGGAAGGGACATTTAGGATATAAAGGAAAAGGACTCATTGCACCTATACACATGGAATTCAAAAACACCAAAGAAAAAAAAGGATTAGGTTTCAATAACAATTTAAGAAAACCCTACTTCCAGAGATGGTCCAAGATTTGATGAAGGAAGTGATGAGGAAGAAGAAGAAACAACACTTGAACCATGGACTTATGAAAGATTATTGCACATTGGTATTGAGTATCCCGAATATCAAGGAGAAAGATATGTACCAAATTTTGTAGCACAACAAGAGCATCATGTTCCTTTGTTGTCACAAGTTGATGTCCAAGAAGTAGAGGAAGAAACAGAAAAATCTCCAAAAGTCCAATAGATAGAAGAAACTCATGAAGAAATACCCCAACAACAAGATGTACATCCTAACTGGGGGAAATTGGTAACAATTTCACATGTCCTAGACTTACCAAACTTTGATCTACAAGTGGCTAATAGGGTACATCAGGTAACTATTGTTGATTTTCTAAATAGATCTGATGATGAAATAAAAAAATCACATGATTATGAATGGGATCACATGTCTGATGCTACCATGGACATTGAGGTATATTTGATTCATAAATTTGCATCTCTATTGGAAAGAGGAGAGATTTATAACACTTCCCCTAACATTGTTCTTGTCCCAGAATCAGATGAGATACCATTACCTAGGATTCTTGATGAAAATACTGGTGCTTTACTAGGTCTAGAGGACATTCAAAGGATACAAGATATGAGTTTCAATCTGATGAGAGAAGAAGAATAAATCTCAACTGATGAGTACCTAGAGGTAGGTTCGCATATTACTAACAATGACCCTAAAGATGATGATTTGACTCTTAATGATCTAACATTGTAGAAGATGACTTAACATAACATGTCTTATCAGTTAATAGTCTTGATGTTGATGTGATACTGTCAGGTTACCAAACTCCAAATCATTATCCTTGGTAAACCCCGATTTGATTGATTGGACCAATTCAGACCCTACTCTTATCATGAACTTTCCCAATGACTACACTTTGGCCTGTTATCTAAATGCTTGTGAACCTTATCCTTCCTCCACCAATGCAAGGAGTGTGAGCATGTCAGAGGAGGATATCAAGTTTCTTAGTCACAAATTGAAAAATAAAAAGAAGAAAATAATTGATGGTGAAAACCATGTTGTGGCAGTATTAGATTATGAAAAAGTTAAAATAAAAGACGTATCTGATGGTGAAAACCTCTCAGAGGTGCCAAAAGATGAGATTCTCAATATCTTCACTGAGCACTTTCAAGAAAGATCTTCAATTCTGATAGAACCAACACAACCAGTTAACTTGGGAACAACAAAAGCTCCTCAATTTTTTCACCTGTCACAATCCTTATCAGAAGAAGAAAAGATACAATTCACTAAATTATTCAAATAGAAGAAGATCAACTTTGCATGGTCTTACACTGATATGCCCAGACTTGATCCTGAGTTAATAATGCATTACTTCTCTATAACTCCTAGAATCAAACCCGTGAAACAAAAATTAAGGAAGATGCATCCACATGTGGCATTACTAGTAAAAGTAGAGCTGGAAAAACTATTAAAAGTTGGATTCATAAGAGTCATTGCTTATGCAGGATGGATTTCTAATGTAGTACCAGTTTCTAAAATAGATAAATCTATTAGAATTTGCATAGACTTTAGGGACCTAAACAAATCTTGTCCTAAAGATGATTTTCCATTTCCAAATATTGATATGATTATAGATCTCACAGTAGGATATCAGATGTATTCTCTCATGGATGGATTTTCAGGTTATAATAAAATAAAGATTGCTCTTAAGGACCAAGAAAATATAGCATTTACATGCACATGGGAAACATTTTGTTGGAACGTCATCCCATTTGGACTAAAGAATGCTGGTGCCACATACCAAAGAGCTATGAAAATAATCTTCCATGATATGATACACATAAACATGGAGGACTATGTGGATGATACATTAGCCAAGTCAAAAACAATAACACCTCATATTGAAGACGTGAGAAAGATACTAGATCACATTGAGCAATTTAAACTAATACTTAATCCAAAGAAATGTGAATTTGGAGTCCAATCAAGGAAAATCTTAGGGTTTATTGTATCAGCTAAAGGAATTGAGGTAGACCCGTAAAAGGTAAAAGCTATACTGGAAATGTCACCTCCTTTCAATATCAGTCAAATGAGGATCCTTCAAGGAAGACTTCAGTCCATCAAGAGATTTATGTCCCAACTAGTAGATAGAGCACAAAATTTCACAAAAATACTACCCAAATGTGTTACTTTCAAATGGGATGAGCATTGTGAAAACAACTTCAAAGAATTAAAAGATTACTTGTGATAGTAGTAGCCCCAAGATGTGCTTCACAATTCAGTAGACATGAACTTGCTTGTCCTACTCCAATCAGCATCATAATATTCACTATATGACCTCCCTAGTCAATAGAAACTGAGTTTAAGACTTCTCTTAACTCTTCTCTAAGAGTCACAACAATTGTGGTTCACCTTGAGGGACAACTATCACTATTTTGTCTCAACGCTTCTTCTTGGCCTTGAAGAATTCCAATGCCAAACTCTTCATACCAACACCTCCCATACTACAAGGGCATTGTATACACTTAGAATTTTCATTCTACATCTATTCAAATCAAATACCATAATTCTTCAACCCCAAGTTAGTCGAGTTCCAAATTCATACCCAATTTACCCTATTAGGCCTAAAACACCAATAGCCCTATCTAGTGAGTGTTTCAAGCTTTTCTCTGAAAAATTCCACACAACCACCAAAAAAAATTTAGGATTTAGATACCCTTTGGGAAACCTAAAATATTTCTAAGTTCTAGGGTTCCAAATATGTCCGTACACCTTTGTCCTAAAATGTAGGGCTATTAGGCCTATTTTAGCTCCTCACTAGCTCTCTACTGATTTATATGCAAAAATATATCCAGATGGATTGATTGGGCCCTTAGATTGATAGTAGGGACCTATGAGACCCTAAAAACACTATGAACACACTTGGTTCAGTTCTCCCATTCACACCCTTGTCTCTGCATATAGGTTTTTACTTGTCACTCTCCTAGTCGGGCTATCCTAACTCGCCTAGGGCATGACTTTATAAATAGAAAAACATTTATCTTGACCTCCTACTTGTATATAAAATATTTACAAAGGCTCCCCTAAGACATTAATTCAACCTTTTAGGTTTCCCATGGTTGAATTTCATGGGGGAACCATGAAACCAAAATTACCCTGATTTACACCAGCAGACTACCTAGTTTGAAGATATTTTCCTACAGCTAACAAATCAACTCAAAATTACTAACAATATGAATGAAAAGATCTTAGAACTATCTCTAATACATGAATCCACAGTTTGATCTTAAGTTTCAATCCATTAAAATACCATAAACTTGCAAAGTAGTCGACTGTGCACTATTTTTAGAAAAAACTTGCTTTCTTGCTCTCCAATAATTGCATACATTTACTCTACCTAAGGAAAAGATCCATAGAGTGTCTAAAGATACCTTCTCCACCATTTTATGCCTTGTTCATTCAATCCCCACTCCTAGAAAAGAGGGGATCCAACGTTGTTGAGTTGCATGCAACATTTGCAAAAAGTTGCAAATGTTGTCATGACAACTTTTTGGCATCTTTTGCATTTATGATGCAAACTACAAACTAGGGACTCTATCCCATTTAGTTTGATGAACTAAGCTCATTAATGAATCATGAAGCATCTTTGGAACCCAACATGGGTCTAGGACACAATTTGAACCCATTTCCCAACTTTAGACCTAACTAGGACTAACCTACTAAAAGCAACTAACAAAGACTAATAGTGAACTTAGCACTAACACTAATTCACCTAGTCACACAACATGAAATTATAAGGCCTTAAGAAAAATCACACACTGACTTGGCTAAGTTCAGTTACAAGCCAAAATACTAGGGCTTTGAGGATTGCCTAGGTTCTCCTACACCATCCTCCCCTAAACAAAGACTTCAATCCACCCTTGGATTGAGTAAGTTGAGATCAACACCCAACTTCATAAACTCAGATTCCTTGATCCACACTGCATATGCATCAGATTTTCCTTACCATTTTACCAAGTGTTCTCTATACTCCTTCTTTCTGGTCTTCTTATAGACTCTAGAATCTAGAATTGTCTCTTCTTGTTTGATTGGTGCAGATGGCAGATATAGTTCTTCAACCTCCTGTATTACTTCATTCAAACTCTGATCAACATTAGGGATTGGGCCTTTATATAGTAATAAGTCTGCAACATTAAACACTGGAGATAAACCCAAATCCTCTAGAAGTTCCACATTATAGGCATTTTCTCCATACTTGGCCAGTATGACACATGGACCAATTCTTCTCATCTGAAGTTTATGAGGTGTTCCTTTCTAAAGTCTTGCCTTATTGAGGTGAACCATTACCATATCTCCAAGCTTGTATTAGACATCTCTTCTTCTTTCATCCACTTTAGTCTTGATCTTCTCTGTATTGTCAATTAGTGTCTTCTTGACTGTCTCATGAACCTCTTGCATTGAATGGGAAAAATCATCAGCATAACCACTCCCTTTGGCTCTGTCCTTCAGTTCTCTAAGCTCATAAATGCCTCTTGGATGAAGACCATAGACTATTTCAAAATGAATTTTTCATGTAGTCCTATTCACTGTATCATTATAAGAATACTCTGCTTGTCCAATGAGTTGGTCCCACACTTGACCATACTCCTTTGTTAAACACCTTAGGAGATTTCCAAGACTCCTGTTTACTACCTCTATCTGACCATTTGACTGAGGATGGTAGGCAGATCCAAAAGACAAATTAGTTCCAAGATTTTTCCATAGAGTCTTCCAAAAATGGCTCATGAATTTGGTGTCTCTGTTAGACACTATACTTAGTGGTAAACCATGAATCCTAACAACCTCCTTGAAAATAAGAAAGCTATTTGACTGGTGTCATTGGTTGTTTTGTAGGGCAGAAAGTATGCCATTTTACTAAATATGTCTACAATCACATAGACATTGTCCATTCCCTGTCTTGTCTTGGGAAAACCTACTACAAAGTCCATGCTTAGACATTCCCATGGTCTGGTTGGAATGGGAAAAGGTTGGTATAGGCCTACATTTATAGATGTTCCTTTGGCCTTCTGACGAATAACACAACCTTCAACATATTTCTTCACATCCAAGTTCATCTTGGGCCAGAAATAGAATCTTTGGACTAACTCTTGATTTTTTTTAACCCCAAAATGTCCACTAAGTGTAGCATTGTGTTTCTCTTGTATAAGATTCTCTCTTATAGAACCCCTAGGGACACATAACTGACTCCCTTTAAACAAAAGATCAGACTGCAAAGTGTACTTAGAGTATTGACTATGAAAGTGGTTTTTATAGTCTTTACATACCTTGTAGATGTTTGCAAAGTCCTCATCTTCACCATATAGGTCCTTGAAGTTGTTGATTCCTATACTCTGTAGTTGAATCTCTTGAATGGTCAACGCTCTTCTGCTCAAATAATCTGCAACTTTATTCTGCAACCCTTTCTTGTGTTTAATGTTGAATGTGTATGCTTGTAGGTATTCAACCCACTTCATATGCTTATGACTCAACTTGTCTTGTGAGTTCAAGAAACTCAATGCTTGATTGTCTAAATAGACAATAAAATCCTTTAGAAATAGGGACTGCCTCCATTTTCTCAGTGACTGGACCAGAGCATACATCTCTAGGTCATAAGAAGAATACTTCTTCTTAGCTTCACTCAACTTCTCTGAATGGAAGGCCACTGGTCTTCCCTCCTGACTTAAGACAACTCCAATTGCCACATTGTTGGCATCACACTCCACTGTAAACAACATTTCAAAACTTGGAAAAACCAAAATTGGTTATGTTGCAATCTTTTTCTTTAGTAGCTCAAAACCATTGTTAGCTTGTTCATTCCAAAAAAACTTAGTCTTCATGCCTCCCTTAATTGTATCTAACATAGGAGCACATATTTCACTAAACTATTCAATAAATTTCCTATAGTATTGTGCAAGGCCATGAAAAATTCTTACCTCAGTACTGGTTCTTGGAGTAGGCTAGTTGATGATGGCCTCAACCTTGCTTGGATCCATTTTTAAGTTACCCTGTGATAGCACAAAACCAAAGTACACTAGCTCTGTCTTGATGAATTTACACTTTTATAAGTTTATCATCAACTTCTCATCCTGTAGCTTCTTAAAAACCAATTCCAAGTGTTTGAGGTTCTCTTCTCTCTTCTTACTATAGATGAGAATATCATCTAAGTAGACCACTATAAAATTTCCATTGTACTCTTTAAGTACTTGATTCATCAACCTCATGAATGTTGATGGGGCATTTGACATCCCAAATGGCATGAGAAGCCACTCATGTAGTCCTTCTATAGTCTTGAAGGTTGTTTTCCACTCATCCCCTTAATTTACTCTGATTTGATGATAACCACTATTTAGGTCTATCTTTGTGAAGTACCTTGCTCCTCCTAGACAGTCCATTAGGTCTTCTATCCTAGGGATAGGGAATCTATACCTAATAGTGATCCTATTGATTGCTCTGGAGTCTGTACATAACCTCCAAGTTCCCCCCTTCTTAAGGGCTATTACTGTGGGCACGACACAAGGTATAATGCTCGTTCTTATAAGGCCTTGTTCTAAGAGCTCTTGGATTTGTCTAGAAATCTGTTCATTATGTTGGGGAGTCATTTTATAGGTTTCCTTATTGGGTAGGGTAGATCCTGGTGTTAGGTCTATCTGATGGCTTACAAACATCTTAGGTGGTAAGGTTGATGGTTAGGTATCACTCACTATTCCCTCATACTTCACTAGCATCTCTTGGACTTCTTTTAGCAGCTCTATCCTCTTATCTGTTTTATCTGCAACTTCCTTTGGCTTTAACACCAGTGCAAAGACAAATCCCTCTCCTTCATCTAAGGTCTCTAAGAACTCTTTTGCACCCACCATGAGTACATTGGGACCAATAGACTTCCATTCTACATCCTCTAACAGCGACTGGATTTTGTATGTCACATTGTCTTTCTTAAAGGAGTATGAATTTTTCACTCCATCATGCATTGACCTCCTATCAAATTGGTGTTAGGAATAACAGTCCACAAGACAACTAAGAGGGGGGAAGAATCAGTTGTAATATAGATTATTAAACTTTATACTTTATAAACCAAATCAGCAAATGTAAATGATAACACAGTAATAGCCAACACCATAACACAATATTTGTTGTCGAGGAAACCCTGTTAAAGGTAAAACCCCGATGGGAAATAACACCCACAAATAATTTACTAAGAGTATAGTATCCCTGTTAAAAGATATTAGCCCTATTAGGAGCTTTTTACAACATTAAAGTACACAATCCCTATTAGGAGATAGACCCTATTAGGAGTCAAAGAAAATAGTAGGCTCACTACCAAGGAACACTACCCAAAGAAGGTTAAAGCCACCCTCAAGGACTCACAATCTGAAT
Organism: Thuja plicata; assembly: GCA_018584345.1. Classification (NCBI taxonomy): domain Eukaryota; kingdom Viridiplantae; phylum Streptophyta; class Pinopsida; order Cupressales; family Cupressaceae; genus Thuja; species Thuja plicata. The sequence continues at coordinate 1,617,522 of MU223858.1, forward strand.
CAAGTGTTTAAAGAAAATACACATTCCAGCAAATTATCTGATAGCAACTATCATTGCTTGGTCAGTTCCAATGATGTATCAACTTTGCTTTGTATCTAGCAGTCAACAAGCTTCGTAGCTTCTACACTTCTCTTTCTTTTCTCTCTCACACTTCTTCACAAGAATTTATCTTTCATGTATACCCTCTTACAATAATTCATTAGGTTGGCCAGTTAAGCTTTCCTAATACATAATTAACTAGGTCGGCCAATTAAGGATTTCCATCATACAAATAATTACATATCCCCTTTCTAAGATACACATGATATCTGTAACAAGTATACAATATTTATAATCCATTACATATACTTCCAGATCCACAATTCATGCTCACAATTAATTTCACACGCTACGTTTCTGAAGTCGGCCAGGGAATAGGTCTTCTCTAGAATACACGCCATAGCTGACATCATCAGTATCCAATCAACAATCAAACTCAACCCATTACTCTATCATATGTTTGATGTCCATCAGTAATCTCACAAGTTCTTAAATATCTTCACCATAAAGATATACCCGAAATACAGAGACCTACTTTGTCGAGAATCACAGTTACCATCCAGAAAACCAATCTTCACTAAATCAATTATAACATCCACAGTAGGTAACATATGTATGCACCCTAAAATGGTCGCCTAGACTTTGGGCCCCATTTATTATTTTATCAAATTTCTGAATCAATGCTTTGAAACATTTTCAATTCAAATCAATTTCCTTGATCAAGTTGTAATTAATTCATTTATTAAGTTATTTCAATATTTCCTAAGGTTTGATCATTTTTATCTAATTAAAAGATTTAATCTCTCTTTTAATTAAATAAAATTCCTCTTATTTAATTAAAAGATTTAATCTCCCTTTTAATTAAATTCCTCTTATTTAATTAAATTCGATTCCTCCCATTTAATTAAATAAAATTCTTCTACTTTATTTAATTGAAAGAAAACCCCTCTTTTAATTAAATAAATAAAAATCCCCACTTAAAGCACTCTATTTGTTGAAAAAAGAAATGAATTAAATTAAAAATTAAATAAAAGTCCCTTTTTCATCACA
>MU223858.1:1627067-1648579 GCA_018584345.1 Thuja plicata
GGGCCTTCATTTTACATTTTTACACATCCATGACTAGAGAGCTATGGATCGATATTTGAGGCCTCATTCTTGAGCAACCTTGAATGGAATGATTCATAGAAGTGTGACACAATTATAGCACACAACATATATTCAAGATACCTTAGGGATAAGGTAAGCACACATCCTTCTACATAAGTCCAACTTTGATTGTTCTGAATCATTTATACATTGTCCGTACATTCTATCTAGTTTTGTAGTCAGTTTGTCTTCTTCATAGAAATATATGTTGACATTAGTGACAAAACACGAATATCAACAGTATGATCAACAACCAAAACTGATATCATCCAACAATCTCCCCCTTTTGCATTAATGGAAATATATGGGAAAATCCATATGTATCAACCCAAAAGTACTCACTCTCAATACAATCTTCTCAATATCCTCAACACAAATCTCCCAGAACAGTAGGGATTTTCACATAGATTTCTTCCCCCTTTGGCAGCAATGGCAAAGGGTGCCATAATTCATCTATAGTCTTCTGTAAGATGTAACTTTTTCAAATCTTCATGTCCAATTAGCTAGGTGCAAGGTCACCCAAATGTACTCCATAGTATTCTCCTACGATCACTCCCCCTAAGGAGTAGATCCATACATCAAGTCCAGAGAATGATATAGCTCTGAGATCCACTGGATTGATGCACATCTGCATCATTTAGTTTTCACTAGGAGGGGCCATCACCCCAATCATGCCTCTGAGATATTCAAAAGCATCTTTTGGCAAAGGTTTAGTAAATATATATTCTATCTATTCCTTTGTGTTAATATACTCCAGTTTAATCTCTCTATCAACTACATTCTCCCTCAAGAAATGATACTTGATGGAAATATGTTTAGTCTTTGAATGCATTATAGGATTCTTTGGCATATTTATTGTGCTGGTGATATCACAATGGATAACTACTGGTTCTTTGAAAATTATTCTGATGTCCTTCAACATTTGTTTCATCCAAACAACTTGTGTACAGTTTATTGCAACAACAACATACCATGGCTCAATAGTAGATTGAGCAATATAGTTCTGCTTCTTACTCAACCAAGAAACCAACCTCTTTCCAAGGAAAAATGCACCACCACTTGTGCTCTTCCTATCATCCACATTACCTACCCAATCAGCATCAGTGAAAGACTACAATGTAAAATCATCAAATTTTCATACCATAATCCATACTCTACTATTCCTTTCAAATATCTGAAAATTCTTTTCACAGTAGAAAAATGTCTCTTTAGGATCTACCTGATATCTAGCCACAATTCCAACTGCATTGGTAATATATGGTCTAGTGTGTGTCAGATATTATAGACCTCCAATCATTGATCTGTACTTATTATGCCCAACACTTTGAGTCTCATCATTTTTAGTTAGTTTGTTCCCTGTCACCATGGGTGTTCCAACAGGTTTACAATCTTCCATTTCAAATTTCTTCAACATTTCTTTAAGATACTTGGTCTGAGATATAAATATGCCATTCTTACTCTAATTTATTTGCAAACCAAGAAAAAATTTCATCTCACCAATCATTGACATTTCAAACTCATTCTCCATTTCTTTAGCAAACTTCTTACTCATTTTATCATTTCCTCCAAAAATGATATCATCAACAAAAACTTCTATAATTAAGATTCCATATTAATCAATTCTTAAATACAAATTACTATCTACATTAACTTTTATAAAACCAAGATGAAGTAGATGTTTATCCAGTCTTGCATACCATGCCCTTGGTGCTTGTTTCAGTCCATACAGTGCCTTGTTCAGTCTGCAGACCATGTTTTCATCATCTGTCAAAGGAAAACCATCAGGTTGCTTAATGTACGCTTCTTCTAGATCACCATTCAAGAATGCTGATTTCACATCCATCTGATACACTTTGAATTCTTTATGTGCAGCATAAGCAAGGAATAGTCTCACAGCTTCCAGTCTAGCAACAGGTGCAAATGTTTCTTCATAGTCTATGCCTTCTTGTTGTGAGTAGCCTTTTGTATCATCTTAAAATGGAATCACTTCCATGTTAAGAATGTTTATCCCTCCTTAGGGGATTTTTTTGACCAACATCATACTTTCCCCTCATTTCTGCATCTTCTCTTACTTCTGTGTCTGTTTAGGACCCTGATTAGGCCTCTCTAGACACCTCACATTCCATCTAGCATGTTTTCCAGGGGTGTTGACCCCTGGGTCAAGTTTAACCTTGACCTTGACCTAGGTCAAGGAAGACCTCATCCTTGACCTAGGTCAAGGACAACCTCAACCTTGACCTGGGTCCCCCTTTCAAATCTGGAAGCCAGTCGACTGCCGGAGGTCATAAAAAATTCATCTCCCACTTTCGGGTGGGCTGTTTTGGGTTCCGAAGTGGAAAATATTAAATTATATTTAATATAGGTCCTCTTCTAGGGGCATGGGTTTAATTAGAATTTAATTCTCCTTTGTCATCCTCTCTATAAGATTATGCCCTAGTTTGATATAAATGGAAGCCTTTCTCTCTCATTTTCTCTAAGTGTTAATTCTAACCACAAGATCCATAAACCAAGGTGAAATCAAGCAAGAATAAAGCATCCATTGTTCTACATGTTCTCAAGTTCTCAAAGTATTCAATTCTTCCTCTCAAGCATTCAAGTTCTCCATTGAAGATCAAGGATTCAAGCTTTCAAGCCTTTGAAGGGATTTGGTTCAAGCATTCAAGATTCATCATTCAAACCATAGATCTAGCCATCATGGTGGTGTGATCTTCCTTCAAGATCCTTTGTGCATCCTCAAGACTCATTAATTATCCCTTCAAGGTGGATTCCAAGCATACAATCATGGAGGTTTATGGTTTCTAATTGATTCCAAGCTTTCATATTCACATACTTGTTTACATTCAAAATACAATTGCATATCTATCTGAATATCATAGCTTCATTATTAGATTTACTTCTACTACTTGCAAGCATTCTATATTTTCAATTATTGATTTTGAGGTCAATTCCTAAATCAGGGTTTGACTAAGGCAAACCCCTCCCCCAACAAAAAAAACCCCTTTTTTCTTGCAGGAACAGGTTTGAAACAATAGATCGGGATGGAGATTCGGATACCCTTTTCGGCAAACTTTTAGGATCCGAAAGAAAAATTTCAGTCTGAGAATTTTTAGGTTGATTGTGACCTAGGGTGCAATCGGAAATTCTAGCAAATGGCGACATTGGCTTGAGGGTACAAATTAAAACTGTCTCATAACAGAAAAATATTTCTGGGTTTTGTCTGTCTCTACGTTTCTAATCTAGTCTCAGATTTTCTAGAAACTCAACATGGGCTTCAAAAAACAACATTCTTTGATCTGAAATATTTCAAGGTTAGTGCATTTCTCCTATTCAATTCAATTAAGGTTTTTAATCTATCTAATTCTAAAATACATTTCCAATTAATCAATCAAATCAATAAACCGGGTACTTAGATCTTCCTTCTTTCTTATTTCCAAATGATTGATTCACTTATGCATTGATCCTTCCTTTTGGGTTAATCAACTTGGATCTTTCATTTGCATATCTAAGGATAGAAGGAGAGTATCTCATTTACCCCCATAACAATAATAAACATAAAACAATATTCAAATGTAACATATAGAGACCCCCCCCAAAAAAAAATAAAAAAATAAAAAAAAATAAAAATAAAAAAATAACAATTTCTTATATTACATTTTGGTGAACCTGCGATAGACAACTCTTTCTTTTTGGTGTTAGATTCTTTGCCTCTTTTTCTTAGAGACTAGATATTTCATAATAAATTATTTTTATGCTCTTGCAAAAAAAAAAAATACAAAAAAATTTACATAAACATCAAAATATAAAAACACCTCTTGCATTCCATTCATTATGAAGATCTTCAAGATGCTTTGGGGGATGGTTATTTTTCTCATTATGCTTCTTTTAGAATCTCTCTATAGTAGTTATGATGTATATGAGAGTAACATTCATTTCATTATGTTTGTTAATCTCCATGTTTCACTAGCTTATGATATTTTGAGATTAACTAATACTAGTCTTCCTACTTTAAAAACCTTCATCAAGGATTTGTGTAGAGGACTTATTACTCTTTTGGATTATGTGAAGAATTGGGTAGATGAAACCCCATCTCCTAATATTCCTAAACCTATCATGCCAAGTCTAGCTCCTTATCTTCTTAATCCTCATCCCATCAATCCTAATCCAATTCCAAATATTCCTATTTCTATTTCTCCATCTTCAATCCCTAGTTCTTCCCACATTTATGATGGGGCTCAAGCTAGGGTTCATGATAATGATGTTCGAGAATTCTTTCATTTACCTTCACCTCCCTATCCAATCCATGATGATGTTAAAGGGAAAAAAAGCAAACCTCTTCTAATCCTATCATTCCACCATACACAAAATTTTCTCATGAGCACCATAATCAATCTCCTCCTATTGAAGCTTTGCAAGATAGGTACACTACCAGATATACTATGGTGGATAAACAAGGCTATAAAGGTTTAGGGGTTGGTATCAATGAATAAGGCATTAAAAACCTGATTCATTCATCTCCTAAACAAGATATGCATGGTATAGGTTTCCCACCTCCTCCAATCAAGATAGTGGATCTTAACCATCATCCTCCTCTCCATGTTCTTCTTCCAACACCTTCTTTAGATCACCCTGATACTCATCAAGATGTGGCTAAGAAAGTGTATGTCCAATTAATGAATTCTAAGAAATAAATCTTCAAACCTATGCCAAAAAATGCTCTCTTTAAATATATATGTCCTTTTCATTATAGCAATAAACATTTACTTGTTGATTGTGTGCATTTCAAGTTATATGTTAGAGAAAGAGCTGCTTTGGGAATTATATCTCATTCCCGAGTAGTATTACAATTTCTTCATAATTTTGATATAGGGAATTCCCCTTATTCTTCTATAAGTTAGATCATGTTTCTCCTCTTGTTCTTAACTGGGGGGCAAGAGGTATTTTATTCCAATCTTCTAGGATCCATTTTTGCTCTTAGCATGTATTTTGTTTTGAGTGTAATTGGTTATTCTTTTTATATTCTATCCCTATAAATTTTTATCACCATTCATGATATCTTTTCTAGGACACAAAATGTAAAGATATCTCTTTTCTACAATATCTCTTGATATAATTTGGTATATCCCTTGCTTTCACCCCTGGGGGGCAAGGTATTTTCTTTTTTATTCTATCTAAGGATATGCTTTCCTTAGCTTAGTGGCTTTCATTTATCATATAACATTATTTCATTATAAAGATGTATGTTTTTGACTATGGATACCCTCCTATATGGGAGGTGATTGCCCTAGGTCATCACCTCTTCTTTATTGTGCAAACTATGCTCTGGATAAACTCTTTCCCTTTCTTTGGTTAGAGTTTGACTCCTTTATTCCGAGATTCCTCTTCCTCTTCATTGTAGGGGGCTTGATGATTGAATCTTTGGTCCCCCCCCTTTTTTTTATTTTTTATTTTGAAGATGATATTTTATCCTAAGCACTCTTATATGGTGGGGGTCTTGATGATAATATCTCTTCCTCTTTGAGAATCCTTTTTCCATATGCGACATATCCATTTCCCAATTATCTATATTCTTAGAGGTAAAGGTCAATACTCTTTGCTAAGGATATAGTGTATATTGTTGTTAAGTTGGATATCTCCTTACTTTGTGAAGTAAGTATCCTCTTTCTCTTCCTTATCCTACCTAGTCGGTAGTCATGATAAGGAGGGGGGCATATATAGGGTCTCTCTTGTACTATATTTTACATTTACATTTTACAATATGCTAAATCCTTGGAAGGTAATGCACATAAGTTGCTAAATCCTAAAGAGACACGCTTTTTTATTTTTATTTTTGGCTAAATCCCTGGAAGGTAACACACATAAGTTGCTAAATCCTGAAGAGATACACATTTTACATTTTTCAATATGCTAAATCCTTGGAAGGTAACACACATAAGTTGCTAAATCCTGAAAAGACACGCATTTTTATATTTTCCATAGTGATACAAGAATGTGGATCTATGGATATTCTAAAAGCTGTCAGAAGGCGCATTACAATTACAAAAGCATAGTTTATGGTGAACCTATTGGGATCTCCCTCCTTGGTGATTCATGGTAAGGTGGGCATCTTACTAGGTGAGGTAATCACTATCTTTCTTCTCTCTTTTTGCTTTCATGCTAGCAGGACTAGATCATGAAGCTATGTTATCTGTAGTGTTGCTCTTATCTTACTTATGTAATCATGTATGTTTTCTATGATTGATTGCTCTTTATTTTTCATATCTTTATGTATGTATGTTGAGTTAGAATCCTTGGTCTAAGGACTTATGTCCTTGACTTAGTGATGTTCTACCCCATTGTGATCCACCAGAGTCTTTCTTCTAATTTTACCGCAAGCATGTTCGATTTCCATACTTCCGCTAAAGTGGGGGCTTAATGTATCATCTTAAAATGGAAGTACTTCCATGTTAAGAATGTTTAGCCCTCCTTAGGGGAAGTTTTTTATGACCATCATATTGTCCCCTCATTTCTGCATCCTCTCTTACTTCTTTGTCTATTTAGGTCGACCCTGATTGGGCCTCTCTAGAAACCTCCCATTCCATCTGACATGTTTTCCAGGGGTCCTGACCCCCTAGGTCAAGTTTGACCTCAACCTTGACCTAGGTCAAGGATGACCATGACCTTGACCTAGGTAAAGGACAAGCTTGACCTTGACTTGGGTCCCACTTTCAAATCTGGAAGCAGTCGGCTGCCAGAGGTCATAAAAAATTCATCTCCCACTTTCAAGTTGGCTATTTTGGATTCTAAAGGGGAAAATCTTAAATTATATTTAATATAGGTCCTCTTCTAGGGGCATGGGTTTAATTAGAATTTAATTCTCCTATTTTGACCTCTCTAGAAGATTGTTCCCTAGTTTCATATAAAAGGAAGCCTTTCTCTGTCATTTTCTCTAAGCATTAATTCTAACCACAAGATCCATCAACCAAGAAGAAATCAAGAAAGAATCAAGCATCCATTGTTCTACATGTTCTCAAGCTCTCAAAGTATTCAAGTCTTCCTCTCAAGCATTCAAGTTCTCCATTGAAGATCAAGGATTCAAGCTTTCAAGCCTTTGAAGGGATTTAGTTCAAGCATTCAAGGTTCATCATTCAAAACCCTAGATCTAGCCATCATGGTGGCGTGATCTTCCTTCAATATGCTTTGTGCATCCTCAAGACTCATTCATTCTCCCTTCAAGGTGGATTCCAAGCATATAATCATGGAGGTTTATGGTTTCTAATTGAGTCCAAGCTTTCATATTCACATACTTGTTTACATTCGAAATATAATTGCATATCTATTTGAATATCATAGCTTCAATGTTAGATCTACTTATACTACTTGCAAGCATTCTTTATTTTAAATTATTGATTTCAAGGTTAATTCCTAAATCAGGGTTTGACTAAGGCAAACCCCTCCCCCAAAAAACAAGCCCCTTTTTCTTGCAGGAATAGGTTGGGAATAGTAGACCGGGACAGAGATTCAGATACCCTTTTCGACAAACTTCTAGGATCTGAAAGCAGAATTTCTGTCTAAGACTTTTTAGGTCGATTGTGACCTAGGGTGCAATCAGAAATTCTGGCAAATGGTGACATTGACTTGAGGGTACAAATCAGAACTATCTCAGAATAGAAAAATATTTCTGGGTTTTGTCCGTCTCTACGTTTCTATTTCTGATCTGATCTTAGATTTTCTAGAAACTCAACATAGGATTTAGAAAACAACATTCTTTGATCTACAATATTTCAAGGTTAGTGCATTTCTCCTATTCAATTCAATTAAGGTTTTCAATCTATCTAAGTCTAAAATACATTTCCAATTAATTAATCAAATCAATAAACTGGGTACTTAGATCTTCCTTCTTTCTTATTTCCAAATGATTGATTCACTTATGCATTGATCCTTCCTTTGGGGGTTAATCAACTTGGATCTTTCATTTGCATATCTAAGGATAGAAGGAGAGTAGCTCATTTACCCCCATAAAAATAATAAACATAAAACAATATTCAAATGTAACATGTAGAGACCCCCCCTAAATGTTAATTTCTTATGTTACACCTTTACATACCAGTCTAGCCTTGTGCTCTTACCACTGTGCCTTCCTCATCCATTTTGTTTCTGAAAACCCACTCAGTGCCAATCACATTTTTTTTCCTAGGTCTTGGAACCTATTCCCAACTATTGTTCTTCTTTATCTATTCTAGTTCTTCTTCCATGGCTTTAGTCCAAGATTCATCTTTACATGCTTCATCAGTAATCTTTAGTTCAACTTGAGAAATCAAACAGATCTCATCTCTAACTTTAGATCTATTCATCATGTCTTTGCTTGCATCACCAATAATTTGGTCTTCAGGGTGGTTTTTCTTGACATACCTTTGTGTCTTTAATGTTCTAGTAGCTTCGGCCTGTTCTTCTTCTTCAATCTCATTCTTGATCATCAAGGGTCCTTCAGGTTCAGTAGCAACTTCTCTTGATTCTGTTATCTGACCACAATCATACATTCTTTCCTGAATTTGAAATTTTTCATCTATCCTCACATTGGCGCTTTCAATTAGTTTCCTCAGTCTTAGATTGAAACATTTATATGCTTTACTCTTAGTGGAATAACCAAGAAATATTCCTTCATCACTTCTAGCATCAACTTGCCTATCTCATCATCTCTTTTGATATAACATTTACTACCAAATATTCTGAAATATTTCACAGTAGGTGCATGATCAAACCATAATTCATAAGGAGTTTTATTTATACCTTCTATGATCTGAATTTTGTTTAATGTGTACACAATAGTGCCAACTGCTTCTCTCCAATGAACATGTGATACATTTCCTTCAGCAACATAGTCCTTCCAACATCTAATATGGTTATGTTTCTTCACTCTGCTATCCCATTCTATTGTGGAGTTCTAGGAGCTGAAGTCTATCTATGTATTCCATTTTCTTCACAATATGTATTAAATAGTTCTGATGTAAACTCTCCTCCTCTGTCTTATCTCAAAAATTTCATCTTTAAACCGGATTCATTCTCAAATTTTGCTTTGAATAATTTGAACTTGTCAAATGCTTCAGATTTATCTCTCAAATATGTAACTCACATAATTCTAGAAAAGTCATCAACAAAAAGTATAAAATACCTTTCACCATAGTATGATGTTGTTCTTGTAGGACCACATAGATCTGTATGCACCATATCCAACTTCCCTTTTGCTGAATAAGCTTTGCTCTTGAAAGTGCTTCTAGTCTGTTTCCCCATAACACATTCTCTACACATAGTGTTAGATGGATTTACAATTCTAGGTAGATCTCTTACTTCTTTTGTCATACTTGCCTTCACAATGTTATCAAAATTAACATGACAAAATCTTTTGTGCCATAACCAACTGTCATCAACCTTTGCAACAAAACAAGAAGCTTCAGATGTGCTCAATTCAAATACATTACCTCTGGCTTTAGTACTAGATGCTATCAAGTCTCCTATTTTTCTCTTGATAGAATATTTTCCATTTATGAAGTTCAGTTGATAACCCTTGTCCACTAGCTGTCCAACACTCAACAAATTGTTCTTAAGTCCATCAACAAGTAATACATTGTCAGTGTTAGTATTTCCATCCAAGGAAATAGATCCAATTCCAATAATAAGTTTAGGAGTATTGTCACCAAATCTAACAACACCACCATCATGTCTTTTCAAACTCACAAATTTATTTTTATCTCCAGTCATATGATGTGAACAACCACTATCTATGACCCATTCAGATTTCTTTTCAACTTGGGATACTAATGCCTTTTCTTCATGCAGAGGTTCATCATCCTTAATAGAAATAAATCTAATTTCATCATAATCACCATCCTCATCATCAGATATACCTTCACTAGCATAATAACATTCCTTATCCTTTGAGAACTTAGACTTGAAAAACTTAGGTTTGTACTTTGGAATTCTTGTAGGACATCTAGATGCAAAATGACCGATCTTGTTACATGAAAAAAATTTCAAAGGTAATTTTCCCTCAAACTTACCCTTACCTCTCTTTTCTCTTTTGGAAATCAGCGCAATGCTTTCATCTAGCTTTCTTTATTCTTCTTGTATCTCCTCCCATTTATCAACATAGTCTCCAAGTTCTTCTCTTATATCATTACTGCTCGTGCTTGTATTTCCAGGTAAGATTATTTTTCTTTTGTGCATGGTTGCTTTGAATGCTGACTCAACCTTAGGTAGAGTGTCTCCCAATTTTTCTGCATCAAATATAGTTATCTTGCCAATCAACATCTATCTGGTGAAGTTTAGTGTCAAAGGTATGATCTCCTCTATAGCCTGAACCTTGGTTCTATGTGCAGGTGTCAAAGATCTGAGTATCTTTGCAATAACTTCTTCCTCACTATAAGTTCCTCCAGAGTTCCTAATACCAGTAACTACCTCAGTAATTGTCTGTGCATATGCTCAGATATTCTCATCTTCTCTCATCTTCAGTGACTCCATCTTTGTCTTCCATTTCTGTAACTTTGCTTGCTTTGTAAACTTTCTCCAACATATAGTGCTTCTAGTCTTGACCAGATTTCATGTGCAAAGTCCAAGTCCTTTACTTCAGTAAATTCTCCTTCTGATATTGCACTGATTAAAGATTCCCTTGCAACCATATTACATGAGAATAACTTCTTTTAATCTTCATTGGCTTTCTTTGATTCATCCTCAGTCGCTATCTTTTCCTTCTTCTTTGTTATCATCTAGTAATCAATTCCTAGACATAGCAAATGTGTTCTCATCTTGTTCTGCCAACTGTCAAAGTTTTCAAAGTCAAACTTTGGACTATCCTTCCTATAGTAAGTCATCTTCAAGATCACCTCAAGCTGTTAAAATTTCTCTTTGAGGACCAATAGTTCAATGAGATTAGTCTCTGATTGTCCTTTAGATTCAGAGATTATTCCTCCATAACCAATTCTTTGTCCTCTAGTATCTCTTCCTCTATCTCTTCCTCTTGAAGTATTGGAGTCTTGTTTCTTCTTCAACTTGTCTTCCACCTTGATAGCAATTTGGTGGCATTTCTAAACTATGTCTGGAGTCAAAAGACTCATCTCATCTTGAATGGTTCATTTAAGTCCATTAAGATATCTTGCAACCTTCACTTTTTCATCCTCTGCTACTCTTGACCTCATACAAAGTCTCTAAAACTCTTTAGTGTATGAGTTTACATCTAGGTCCTTCTACCTTAGACCTTGTCTTCTCTTGTGCAACTAGATTTTGTAATCCTCAGGGATGTACGCATCTCTTACTCTTGCTACCATAGCTTTCCATGAAGCAATAGGCCTTTTCCCTTCCTTCTCTCTCTCTCTCTCTCTCTCTCTCTCATCTTAGATGAATTTCCACCAAGTGAGAGAAGACCCTCTCTGTCTTACTTTAAAAACTATCACCTTTTGAGCCTCTGTGATTCCATCATACTCAAAATGGTTCTCTAGTCCTTCTATTCAATCAAGGACTACCTCTGGTTCCAATTTTCCACTGAAAATGGGAACTCCTTCCAATGCTTTTCCAGTCATAGCCTTTAGGGATTTAAAGAATGGTTCTTCATTTAGTATAGGGTCAGCTTGAGGGACTTCATATTCTATGGAAATATCTTTGCCTTTCCCTTCCATTCTGTCCTTTACTTCATCTGCTTTCACATCAACTTCATCCACTTTTTGCTCCAATTGAGCAAGCCTATCTCGAAGTAATTTGTTATCCTCCTATTTTTCATATAAATTATTTGCTAATTCTGCATTGGTCACCATTTTTGACTCTCCAATGGATTCCTTTTGTTGTAACATTAACCACAAGCCTGATCAAAAGAGGCTCTGATACCACTTCGATAGAAGTAGCCCCAAGATGTGCTTCACAATTCAGTAGACAGGACCTTGCTTGTCCTAGTCCAATCAATATTCTAATCTTCACTATAGGACCTCCCTAGTTAATAGAAACTAATTCTAAGACTTCTCTTAACTCTTCTCTAAGAGTCACAACAATTGTGGTTCACCTTGAGGGACAACTATCTCAGTTTTGTCTCAATGCTTCTTCTTGGCCTTGAAGAATTCCAATGCCAAAATCTTCATACCAACACCTCCCATGCTATAAGGGCCTTTTATACAATTAGAATGTTCATTATTAATCTATTCAAATCAAAACCCATAAGTATACAACCCCAATTTAGTTGAGTTCTAAATCCATACCCAATTTGTCTTATTAGGCCTAAAACACCAATTAGCCCTATCTAGTCAGTTTTTCAAGCTTTTCTTTGAAAACTTCCACACAACCCCCCAAAAAAATTTAGGATTTAGATACCCTTTTGGGAGACCTAAAATATTTCTAAGTTCTAGGGTTCCAAATCTGTCCGTACACCTTTGTCCTGAAATGTAGGGCTATTAGGCCTATTTTGGCTACTCACTAGCTCTCTACTAATTTCTATGCAAAAATCTATCCAGATGGATTGATTGGGACCTGAGATAGACACTAGGGACCTATGAGACCCTAAAAACACTAAGGCCACACTTTTTTCAGTTCTCCCATTCACACCCTTGTCTCTGCATATAGGTTTTTACCTGTCACTCTCCTAGCTGGGTTGTCCTAACTTGCCTAGGGCATGAATTTATAAATAGAAAAATGTTTCTCCTAACCTCCTACTTGTATATACAATATGTATAGAGGCTCCCCTAAGACATTCATTCAACCTTTTAGTTTTCCCATAGTTGAATTTCATGGGGGAGCCATGAAACCAAAATTACCCTGATTTACACCAGTAGACTACCTAGTTTGAAGATATTTTCCTACGGCTAACAAATAAACTCAAAATTACTAAAAATATGAATGAAAATATCTTAGAAATATTTCTACTACATGAATCCACAATTGGATCTTAAGTTGCAATCCATTAAAACACCATAAAATTGCAAAGTAGTCGACTATGCACTGTTTTCAGAAAAACTTGCTTTCTTGCTCTTCAATAATTGCATACATTCACTCTACCTTGGGAAATGATCCATAGAGTGTCTAAAGATAGCTTATCCACCATTTTAGGCCATGGTCATTCATTTCCCACTCCTAGAAAAGAGGGGATCCAATGTTGTTGAGTTGTAAATGTTGTCATGACAACTTTTTGGCATCTTTTACATTTATGATGCAAACTACAAACTAGGTCCTCTAACCCATTTAGTTTGATGAAATAAGCTCACTAATGACTCATGAAGTATCTTTGGCACCCAACATGGGTCTAGGACACAATTTGAACCCATTTCCCAATTTTAGACCAAACTAGGACTAACCTACTAAAAGCAACTAACAAAGACTAATAGTGAATTTAGCACTAACACTAATTCACCTAGTCACACAACATGACCTTCTAAGGCCTTAATAAAAATCACACACTGACTTGGCTAAGGTCAGTTACAAGCCAAAATACTAGGGCTTTGAGGATTTCCTAAGTGCTCTTGCACCAACTTGGCTACTACTCCTATTCTCATGGCACCTATTCATGGCAAACCATTACTACTCTATATCTTAGCTATGACTACATCGCTTGGAGTATTTTTAGCATAGGAGGATGAAAATAAAAAGGAAAGAGAAATCTATTATATCAGTAGGACCTTGGTGTCTTATGAACTCAACTATAGTATCATTGAAAAATCTTTCGTAGCGGTTGCTTTTGCATCCCAAAAATTGAGACACTACATGGTCTTGCATACAATGAAAGTTATTGCAAAAATATATCCTCTCAAATATCTCCCGAGTAAAACAACATTGATAGAAAGACTAGAAAAATGGGTCTTAATCTAAGTGAATTTGATATTGATTATGTGGACAAAAGGGCTATCAAAGGAAAATTCCTAGTAGATCAACTAGTTGATTCACCATTGCAAGATGATGCACCTTTGATAATTGAATTTCCAGATGAAAAAATCATGCACTTAACTGAATATTCATGGAAGATGTATTTTTATGGTTCTTTCACACAACAAGGATCTAGAGAAGGGGTTCTATTTATCACTCCTCAAGGCTACATGATACCCAAGGCATATAAACTAATGTTTCCATACACAAATAACATCTCAAAATATGAAGCATTGTTAAATGGACTCAAGCTTTCTATGGAATGGAAAATTGTAGAGTTACATGTGTATGGTGACTCTTAGCTTATTATCAACCAAGTAAATGGAGATTATTAGACAAAAGATGAGAAACTGATGCCTTACAAATGGTTGGTAGAAGATCTGAAAAATTACTTTATCTTCATCACATTCCAACAAATACCAAGAATGGAAAACAAAGATACAGATGCTATGGCTACGCTAGCAACCATGTTACAATTGGAAGAACATCAATTCTGCTATGACTTCTTGGTGGAAGAATTATCCTTTCCAGCCTTTGATACACTTAAATCCCAAGTGATTTGTGCTTTAAATGCCCAAGACCAATCCTGATATGCCAAAATAATTTCTTATCTTATTGATCAAACCATACCCACTGGCCTATCAAGGAATGAAAAATGAGCTTTAATTAGGACAACATCACGTTATGTCCTCATCACTACTAACTTATATAGATGAGGTCTTGAAAATACGCTTTTTAGGTGTTTAGAACAAGAAGATTCTAACCGTGCATTAAAAGAGGTTCACGAAGGTGTATGTGGATCACACTCAAATTGCTTTTAATTAGCTAAGAAACTATTAAGAGTTGGCTATTATTGGCCTACAATGGAAAAGATGTCGTACAATTTCCTAAAACATGTCACAAATTTCAAACACATGGAAACCTTATGCATGCTCCAGCCAGAGAACTCATACCTTTTATAACACATTGGCTATTTTAGCAATGGGCCTTTGATCTTGTTGGACATATTTATCCTAATTCTTCAAGTGGACACAAGTACATCATTATGGTCACTGAGTATTTCATTAAGTGGTTCGAGGGTGTACTGCTAATGAAAGCCACTAGCAAACAGGTCACTATGTTCATCTTGAACTACATCATTTGTAGGTATGTGATACCCTCTTCTATTATAACAAACAAAGGGGGTCAATTCAAAAACCAAGATATCGAGGACCTTTGTACACAATTTCATATCACTCAACATTGTTCTTCAATCTATTATCCTCAAGGTAATGGACAAGCTAAGGCTTCAAACAAAAGCATTCTAAAAATCTTACATAGAATTGTGAGTAAGTCTGGAAGAGACTGGCATTTGCAACTATATCTGGCACTATGGGCCTACAGAAAAAAAAACACCAATATGAGCCACACCATTTTGTCTATTCTATGGCACAGAAGCAGTGCTACCCATTGAAGTAGAAATTCCATCTTTGCGAGTATCTCTCCAAGGTCTTGTTACAGATGGACAATACCACATTGATAGGGTTCATGCATTAGAACTACTTGATGAGCCCAGGCAACAAGCATTCGATCATCTCAAAGTGTACTAAAAAATAATGTCAAAAGGGTACAATAAGAAGGTAAGACCATGATAATTTCAAGTGGGGGATCTCGTTCTCAAAGAGATTCCTAAAAACAAGCCAAATAGAGAGAAAAAAGGCAAGTTTGAACCCAGCTGCATGGGGCCTTATGTTATTACTACAAATTTTTGGACTGGAGCTTATCAGTTAGCTACACCCGAGGGAGATGTTCTTCATGATCCCATCAATACTCTATACTTGAAGTGGTTCTATGCTTGACATCTGGCTGACATAGCCTGTGTAGTGGAAATAGTTCTCAGAAAATACCAAAACAAATAAAAAAATTGATCCTGAAGAAATCCAAAAACAATGGAAAAATTTCTAAAAAAAGGTATTCATGGTGAAAACTTGGCGAACAGGCATCTTGCTAGCAAAAATAAAAAGCTTTTCCAAGTGGTGAAAACCTAGCAAACAGGCATCACTTGTACTCTGTGCTCTATCTATCAATGCACTACTGACACCAATCCTTCACGATCACACTAGTGCTATTGGTTGACTTTGATTCCTTATCAATGTCATATCCTTGCCTGAGATTTGTCTACATTTATGTCTTAGGAATAGTCATTCTACACTGGGGGCATCTTTGCTAGCATATTTGGTCTATGTCTGCTAGGTTGTCCTAGGTTCCTATCTAGGATGGTTTGCCACTCAAAATAGTATTTCTCAATACTTACATCAAAACGTCACTATCACAAACAAGGGTGTTTCTTAAACACCACTGAGCTATAAAAGACATCATACTTGTGTTTTTGAACACTTTAAATCTCTAGTGTTTCTCAGCACTTTAATCAAACAGTGTTCCTAAACACTACATTGGATTGCAATTGCTGACAAAGTCAATCTCATATACTCAGACATATTATAAACATATTGCTTGATTCCAAGTTCTACTTGATGATTCTCTACTGTACTTGAAAAAGGAATCAATGGGGTTTATCAATACTACTTAAAAACATACAGACTGATCTTGGTTTGATTATTACTCTTTTATGTTCAAATGATGTTTCGCACTATGGGCATGTGTAAGTAGTTATAAATTTTCTTTGATTGATTATCAATTAGTGATTGTTATATCTTCCGAGTTACTCCATGACATTTATTCAAAGACAAAGAGTCACAAGGATAGGGAGCATAATATTTTCTTGGTTTTGTACATATGGTGATTGTTTCAATGATCCTATAAATTTCACCTAACTTGGATTTTTATGGTACGAGCTGCCAACATGAGTGGATGGCCGCATATATCTCGATCCTTGTTATGTGTAAACTACGGAGAGGTTGAACCAATTTCCTTGTCTATTTCTAAATTAGATTCTAAGTAAGGTATATGACACATTATGTACCCAAGGATATGAATATTGAAGGTCATTGTGGGTCACATATCTTACATTACACATGGACAAAAGATGATTATTAAAAAGAAAAAGGAGATAACTGACTAGTCATCTTGGCCTCTATGCCTTGATGCTTAGGTTTAATTTCAAAATTACATTTGATACACATAGTATTCATACTTTCATGATACCTTGTGGGTATTAGTGATAGTTGTACTATCCAATGATGTCTGTTACAAAAATTTCCAATGATGATAAAATGCTAGAATGTATACAAATCAGTGACAGTCCTAAGAGTCTGTATGTACATGCATTTAAAGATTGCATGATTCATTTTAAAGAACATCATAAGGACTTGAGCTCAAAATGATTTTCTAGTTCATCTGAAATCCAAGTTAACTACTTAATATATATTACTGATATTAATGTCATTGCATATCCATGGAATACATATTGCATTCATAAATGAAAACAAGAAAATACAAAAATAAAGCATTCAAGCATTGCACTTATTTTACATCCTAAGTGCATCCATACATATATTTGCATAAAGAAAATCTTAAAAACATACATTTGCATATTCATCTAGAATCATTCAAACACATTTATATATTAGTAATAAATCAAAGAGCATAAATGATGTCATCACATCTATTCTAAATCATCAAAAGACCAAGTACATAATCACATGTGAATCAATCTAAACATCTATCAAGAAAGAGAACCCATGAACATATCAAGATCAGAAATAACTATCTCAGATATATATCAATGATGGAGCAGATGAAAAATGTGGAACTCTATACAATAAAGAGTATTAGTATGATCATGATGAAATAGATATACATGTATAAAAGTATGCAGTACAATGAATGATCTCAGAAGGATCAATATACAAAATATCTCAAATATCAAAAGAACAGTATCAGGTGTATCAGGTCTGACTGCCACACTCTCCCTGATCTGGAGGAGGAGGAGGTGGTGCATCAGCTCATGCATGATGAGATGGTGGAGGCATTTCTCCCTCTCACTTCTATGCCACTTGATAATATAAAGGAGCTCTCGGTACCTCTGGAACTGCTGCATAATATAATACAAAATAGTAAGAATCTCTCTAGCCCTGATGAGTAGTTGTGCGAGTCTGAACATCTCTCTCAGCTCTCATCATATCTAGCTGTCTATCCCTATCTACCAATAAAGTAACCAATGTCATGATCTGAGCTATGAGATACTCACACTCCCTCTGACACTGTGACAAAGCATCTTCATCCTTGCATGTATCCTTGGGAGGGTCCTATCTAGGAGGTCCACCTCCTCCACTAGGTAGTTGTCCTGATGACCTCTGCTATTGTCGTTGCTTCTCTCTAGTCAATAATGGACCTAGATCTAACTATGGAGGCATGGACCTGAAGTGATTCTGTCTTCCATTGGCGCCCTCTCCACTATCACCCACTTCACCACCCACTCCGCCTCCACCCCTATCATCTCCATCATCATCTCAGACATGTCCATGACCTCTATCTGGTGGATGACATCTATCATCTCTCCCAACCCCACCTCCCCTATCTCTCTGGGATCCGCCTCTACCTCTAATGGGTCTATCATCTGCTAGATCATAATCTTAAGCATCCTCTATGTGAGGAGCTACTTCCTCAGGAGCTGTGAATCTAGGAAAGGGATATTGTAACATATGAGAAAGATAGCCATCAGTGCACCCTACATCTGCAACATCACTAAGATAATCCCACCCAACTATAACCATCTGACTAATATCCAGTTGTACGGTCTCATATACTAATCTGGCCCCCAAAGAGGCTCCTCATCATGAATACGAGCGTATGCTATCAAATCTTGTGATCTTCCCTGTACATGACCATACTGTCACAACACTCAAGTAACAAGAAACGTCTCTATAATGTAATGGGTCTGACCTATCAAGTTCCTGCTCTGGAAAAGGTAAGGCATCTATCGCTTATATGAGGTCCACTCATAATCTAAGTATGGCCTCCATATAAGAACTGTCATATCATCCAGAACATGGTGCAAGTACTCCACCTTGCCCAGATGGGGCTGCTGAATGAAACCTGTGTACATATAGACATATGGATGCTTTGGTGCCCTCTATCTATCTACAATTGGCTCTATAACTGGGATATGCTCCCAAGCCCAGATCTTCAAAATCAGGATCCCTACTCTCATACTGTGATAATACTCATACACTATCTCATGTAACTCTCGATACATATGGGATAATATACAGCTGCCCCAGCCAAATCTATGAGATGAGATAGCCATCTACTCTAAAGTCTCCACCTAGCCGCACATAAATCCATGTTGTCCTCGGTCAAGCATGAGGATACAACCAATCAACCCAATAGGATACACAGGTAATCGATCATAATGATTACACATATAGTCCCATGTCAGATATCTGTGGACTATGGTCTGATCTCCAAAGTACCTCCATGTAGATATAGTAGCTATCGCTGAGCACAAATCAAACTGAAACTCCTGAACCATCACAAGAATCTGCATAATGCACCACACATCCTTGGGTGTGACGGTCATCTCACCAGTCACTCTGAAACTCCTCCCAGACTATCGAAATTCAATTTTGTTCTTCTATGATCTATCGGGAATGAAATCAAATGTGTTGACAATGTTTTCAACAGCATGCTACACATTTTATGAAAGTCTCCAAAAATGCAGAATTGCTATATATGTTCAAAAAATGGCTCACAGACTTTACATAATCAATGTTTTGGGTTCTATATCATCAAAATTTCACATTATTCATCAAAAATCTTGGTCCTACATCATTTTATCAGACTCAAAACCTACATTTTCACATATTTAACTTGGTAAAATTGTGTTTTCTCTTAACACACCTTCGCTTCATCATTTCTTCTAATTGTTTATTTCTTGATCTAATTGATCTGTTCAAGTGATATATCATTCTACAGAGGGATTTATTTATTTTTCCTTTGATTTCATTCCTGAGGAGGCATGATCACACTTAAAATCATTCAAATTCTTTCTCAAAAGAATTAAAATGACTTCATCATAAAAAGACTAGGGCATGACAGTTTTCTTCGATTAAGTCGGGACTATTGGATAGAAGGCTTAAGTGCTCAAAAGCTAGATATCTATGTCTACATATTCTTAGATCTTTATTAAGCTCCTAGAAACTTTGTACTGACCTTCATTTGATCAAGTTTGGAGTTAGTATTATCAATTCTCATTCGATCAAGTTCAGAATTGATATCTTTAGATCTTTTTTTTATTGACCTTTGTTCGATCAAGTTCAAAGTCAATACTATCATTCTTAGTTCAATCAAGTGTGAGACTGATCTCATCAGACATTTTGTTCAATCAAGTGTGAAATTCTCAAAATTTCTGAAGTCAATATCATACATTCTTTGAATCAATGCGTTGCTTGCACATCAATTCAAAGAGGGTCAAATGTAACCACCCTAATTTGGTCTGCTTTGACCATAGACCCTATTTTCCCTAAGTGTGATCATACCCCTAATTACCTCAAGACAATTCTTCAATTAATTGGCATAATTCATTTAAATCAAATTTAATCTCCTAAAAATCAAAGTGATCTTATCACTAATTTACATTAATTGCCTTAGCCAATTAAATCGAATCAAATCAATTAAATCAAAAGAATTAAATACACGGCTAAGGTAATTAATTAAAAGGAATTAAATAAAACCTCCTAATTACAACTCCTTACTTGCAAATGGAAAGTCAATCCATTAGCCAATGAGAGTTAAATCACTTGGATCACCAAAGATTCAATCTCCACCTCTCTTCACAGGTCAATCTTGACCTCTCATTCCTCAAATTCTTCTATAAAAGGAATAAATTTTGAGCTCAATGGGCCCCTAATTTTAGAATTTCATTTTGCAAACTTATGTTGTCCTAATTTCTTAATGAATTTTAGCTCAAATTCTTAGAATTGTTATCATCTTTCATTTGGAGCACCTAAAAAGAAATTTGCATTACAATTTAGCTTGCATTCTTAAATCTTCCATTCTAAGCATGAATGTGTCACTGAATTATGCATAATCTGAGGGAAAATTATACCATATTTAATACTCTTCTTAGATAAGGAGCAATATGTCAATTTTAGTAATGCATATGTGCTTTTCCTTTGTTATTTCTGTAGACGTCCAAAATCATCTTTATATTAATTTAATTAATATTCCCATAGCACTATAATTAATTTTAATTAATTATATCTGTTATATTCTTCTATCTATTTAATTAAATTTATTTAATTAAATATGATTCACTTCCTTTAGTATTTAAATTTAATTTAAATACTACTCTTGCTAATGTATTAATTTTATTAATGCATTACCCTTCATAAATCCCCTTTTAAATAAATTTTTAATTTATTTATTCCCTCACAATCTTAATATTCTTCTAAACCCAATTAGTTCAAATTTAATTTGGATTAAATTAATAAAGCCTATTAATCCCACTTATTAATCCTACCCTATTCCTACTCTACACTACCTATTCCTCTTAAATAATCCTACTTTCCCACCTAATCACACACTAATCACACTTAAAGTGTGATTCCTACACTTTTTAGCACTAATGGAGTGCTCACACA
>MU223858.1:1651781-1679171 GCA_018584345.1 Thuja plicata
TAAACTCTTGCTTTGAGATTTCATTTTTAACATGTTAACCCTCATTGAATCTTATGGTTTTATTGGCTAATCCTAATGTTTGCATGTTTTAGTGTTGTCTCTTGCAGGTAGGTTTTTATCACATACAATTTCATATTTATCTCACTAATGTAATGACATATTGAAGTTTTGTGTTGCAGCTTGCAGGTCCAAAAAATACACACACAACAATATACATTTCACTGAGTTGATTTATATGTTTGAAATTGTTTTTATATACATTTGGGAGAATTTGGGGCTGTAGGATAATTGAGAACCAACCGATTCATCCACTTCTCAGTTATTCTCATTGGCAATATTGATGGTGTCGCGGTGATGATATACTGGTGGTGGTCCTTACCATGTGTTGTTCTCAGTTGATGCTTACTATTCTGAATGTATTTCATTCTGTCTCTTCCACCAGCATGTTCAGTGGTTCTAATGAGAAAGCCATGGTCTTGGTTGTGGCATTCCTAAGTTATGGTAAGAAAGACAAGGTCTTGGTTGTGGCATTCTAAAGGTTTAGATGATTTGTTGATCAAGACATGGTCCTGGTTGTGGTGTTCCCATCATTCTTACATTTTCTTGGGATGTACCGATAGTAAACTGTAGTGGTTGGAGTGTCATGTGCATTCACCAATAGATTCTTGGTTATGGAATCTACATTTTTGGTATATTGCTTTCTAGGTCCTATCTAGATATTTTTTGGTCCCAACATTAGAGTCATACCGTGCTATCTACCTATTGGAGCCGACTACCTTGGAGAAGGTTTTGAGCGCTTATCCAAAGTGTGGCATGTTGGTTTGGTCAAGGTGTTCCTTAGTACATTTCCTTCTGTGGAATATTTTTGTGTGACCTATTTCAAATTGTGGTGGCTGACCTATTTTGGATCTCATGATCTTGTGTGTGTGTCTGTGTGTATCTAGCATTGTGAAAGTGAATGTACGTGTGTAAGTACATTTGAACATGTATGTATGTAATTACGTGCATATGTGTATGTGTACTAGATATATGTAAGGTGCATACAAATTCATGAGAAGGAGATCTGTGTTTGTACAGAGCAGTCTGTAGATCTTAGAGGTGGATTTTATCATCTTTTTATATCTCCTGAACAGTGAGCCCTTCTATTGGTAGTGAGGGCTTATATCGACAGTGAACCTGTGTATCGACCGTGGGCCCTTCTATTCTGGTAGTAAGCCCTTTTATTTCTAGCAGTGAGCCTTTGTATCATGTCACCTTTTCGGTGCCACCTTAACCAATTTTTATTATATCTTGAGATTGTTCTCTATGGTTTTTACCATCTTGGGTTTCCACATTAAATCTGGTGTTCTCTATTTTGACATTTTAATGCTTTTTATGTTTACATCTTTTGTGAATGCTTAATGTGCTTTACTGACAAATATTTAGGTGTTATCAGTATTGTTTAAGTATTACCAATAGTGAGAAAGTTTTATAACTTGTGTAGGAAAAACTGATTCACTGCCCTCTCAATTATTCGGCTTGTTCAACAATTGGTATCAGAGACTAGTCCCTTGTAGATAGACCTTAACTACTTGAGGGAGATCTTGGATGTTTGAACAAATGGAAGAAGGTTTATTTTTTAGAAGAATATTGGCAAATCATGATGAGTGACATTGAGGGTACTGAGTCAGAAAATGAAGAATTAAAAGAGAACTTGATGGAAGCAAATACATGCATTACCAAGCTAAGAGAGAAGATTAAGAAATTCAAAATCAAATATAAAGAAGCCAAAAACAAGATTGCAAAGATGGAGCAAGAAGTATCTGATCTAAAAATGTCAAAATAAATTTGTACTAATTTCTTTCCAGAGAAAAAGGAAGATGAAGAGAAAGATGATCCTATCAAACCTGGCCTGAGATTCAAAACAATAAATAATTGGATTACTATGTTTGATCTAGAGAAGGCATTGTAGAAAGTGGAAGAAGATAACTTGAAAGAAACATTCAAAAGATATGTTGAGAAGAATGAAAATATGGAGCAGGAATTAATAAAACTAAAGGCAGAATCAAAATTACATGAAAGCTATACTATTCTAAACAAGTTGCTAAACATTTCAAACAAGTGCAAGAACAAGGAAGGATTAGGGTTTATAGGTGAATGCTCAGACCAAAAGAACAATGAATAAGGAAAGGATGAAGAAGGAGAAAATATTGACAATTCAAGAAAAGGCAGGATAATTTATGTTAGGCAACTGAATTCTCAAAGGTATTTATCTTTTAATGGTCATTGTTATGTTTGCAAGCTTTTTGGTCATAAGGCAGTTGATTGCAAATTTGCAAGATGAGTAAAAGTTAGAAAGTTGAATGTCCTAAATGTCACGTGATAAATGAGTGCAAGAGTTAAGATGTAAAATAGAATTATCAAGATGTTTCATGGATACTGTTATATCTATCATAATTATGGTCACAAGGCTAGTCTATGCAAACCTAGGTTTTGATCGATGAAATATTATAGTTTGCATACTCGTTGTTTCAAAAGTGAGGAGTATGGACATTTTTCTAAAACATGTAGATCTATTGATTTTTTCAAAAATTTTGGGAATGGAAATAATATTTTTGTTTCAGATGATCCTATTAAGACTAGTGCATCATGGAAGATAAAGGAAATCGACGATTCAAAGAATTTTGTGGTACCAAATTCTGGTATTTCTTCTACCTATAACTGATCTGATTTCTTAGGCTAGAGGGATTAATTAAAAAGATACATTTTATGCTCCCTTGGTCTTCTTGATACCAAGTACAACTAGTGTTTTTCTGGTATGGTGGTCTATCTAGTGCTAATTGGTTGGAAAGTTCATTTAGTTTCTGTGAATGAAGGTTTACAGGTTGATCATGGAGAATGTTCTATTTCATGATACATCTGTTGATGGATCACAAATTATTTATGGTTTAATCAGAGTTTCCTTGGTGCAAAGGTATCTTACTATGGATGAAAATCTGGTTTTTTTTAGCTATTTTTTATCCCATAGAGATCTAATGTTTGTATAAGGTGGTATAATTGGTTGGTGTAGATTGTCTCATATTGCTGGATGGTTACAGATTGTTGAAATGTATCAGATATAATCTACTAAGTGGTATCTATATTGGTACTAGAAGTTGTTTGAGGTATTGGTTATGATACAGGGAACTGGTGTGAGTTCATCAGGATTTGTCTCTTGGACTCTATTGTGGTGAGTTCTTTGATGATAAGTGATGCTTTGGCATCTGAAGGTATTGGTAATTTTTGGATCTGTGGACATTTAGTGATATTAGTAATTGGTCATTTAACCTTTCCAAGTGTTCATTGTTCCTAGTATTCTAATGACATTAATTTTCCATTAGTATGCAAACAACACTTTCGACAAGCATACACTGAAAAACAGGACAAAGAGCAAACCAAAAATTAGATATAAAGAGATCACTAAAAACTACTAGGTACAAAGAGAACCGATGACACAATTTTGTGTGTACACCACAAATGCAAATTCAGAAGGATAAAGAGGAACCCAACAGAGGAACCCGACATGCAGGATATAGTGCAAACTGAGAGATAGGTAAAGAGCAAACCAAGAGAATAGTTCAATAAAGGAACCTAAAAGATAGTCAACTGATTTCAAAGCATAACCGACCATCAGAAACCAAAAGTCAGTTGTAGCCCGTAAAAAGTGGATCTGACTTCCCCATCAATTAAAATAGTCTTATTCTATTTATAGAATCTTGATTTATTTTTTAAAACTATTTCTTTAGGGACAAGAAACATGAATGTAAGTTCTTTAATCACTCTAACCGATTTAAAATACATAGACTAGGAGATCAAGGTAAAGTTGTAAACCTGATCTTAGAGTTAATATTGTTTTTCATGAAACTTGATGATGTCAATTCATCTTATAAATAGATGATGAAATAATTCAATAAACATGTGTGAATATAGAAGAGAGGATGATTGAAGCCTATGAGAAAATCTATGGATTAGATTGAAGGTTTTAAGAACCAGAACAACAAAAGGTGAATTTGGTTAGCAAGAACCAAGAACAGAGGCTACCGAGAATCTGAGGTATTGTTCAATCACATTAGGTGATATATCTTATTTATGTAAACTAAAATGGATGTGTATCAGCAATAGGAGATTTCATTATACGAGGTCAAAGTGTAATTTTCTATCATTCTAACAAGTGGAGCAAAGTGTAAAAATCCTTTCAAGGAGGGTGGATTTAACAGTCCAACTATAAATCTCTTAACCGAGTGCACACTCAACAGTGTTGCTAAATCTCTTAATCGAGTAGAATTTGATAGGTCTCCATAGATACTCTTAACTGGGTAGATCATTAAAAGTGATAAATTTGTAAGCCTTAACGGGCTCTTTCCAATTTGCATATAGTGAAAATTTTGTGGGTGCCATCCCCACCACAGTTTTTACTTCCTAACAGGAGTTTTCTATGATATCATATCTTGTGCTATGTGTCAATTATTTTCATGATTGTTTCTATGAATGTTCACATGTATGTTAAGTTAATGAATTGATATATCTAACATGAAGATAATATAGATCAGATGGTTGGATAAACAATTGATTACACAAAGGTTAATTGATTAAAGGATACAAAAGTTTTAGAGGTACTGATTCACTCCTCCCCTCTCAGTATCACACTTCTCATTAATTCCAATAATTGGTATCATAGATAATTATCTTTTTTTGGGAAAGATTAAAGGCTTAAGAGAAAATATCATACAATGGAGAAGTAAAAACTTGATAAAAATATTGAAAATAAGAAGCTATAAATTCAGATGTTCTATGAGCAGTATAAAAAAGCTAGAATCAATATGAGACAGCTGTTAGATGAAAGAAAGATTATGTCATCTCGCTGTAATGAGACAGATTCATGAGGAAGAGATACTAGATTTATTTGAGTCTTCAAGATCAACTACAAGGAAAGCATCAGATACATCAGAAGAAATCATCACAAGCCTAACTGAAATCAATCAACATCTAGCAAGACAAGTGAATATTTGCAAATCGGTCAAGAGACATAGATGGTAAGAATTATTGATGTCATGAACAGTGCTAGACAAGCTGAGCAATAAAGAAAACTAGCTATTGATGATAGAACAAAGATTACAAAAAAGCTACAAGAGAAAGAGTCTGAAATACAAAGACTTACAAAGCATCACCATAAGATTACAAATCAGATTATTCTTATGAGTCAAGAGGCAAACAAAATAAATGTTGAACTCATTGAAATAATAGAAGCTATTGGTGAGCTAAGGGATGGGAATGAAAATTTGAAACATGAAATAAGAATTCAGCAGCAACATAATGAAATTATCAAGAAAGCTAAAGAAAGCAATAAAAGAATGGATGATTTTCTTGAAGGATAATGAAGAGTCAACAACAACACCGGTCTAGGTTTTATCGAGAATGGAGAATCATCAAATCAAGCTGATCCAAAGAATGTCTATACAAATATAAGACAAAGAAAGCTGACATGCAATCACTATGGAAAGCAAGGCCACACATCATATGTATGCAGAGGTAAAATGAAAGGTATTCCTAAATCTACATCTTCATTCATATGATTTTGTTATAAATGTAACAAGAAATGACATAAAGCATATGAATGTAAGTATGAAATGAAACAACCAAATAAGGAAACCTACATGGACAAATATTTTCCTACTTGCAAAATGAATGGGCACACAACTCTTGAATGCTGGAAAAAGAAAAGGAAAGCATGGAATCCTAAAGGTTAAGAAAATCCCTATCAAATGAAAAGAGTCGGTAACCAGTATGTATGGGATTACAACACTTGGAAAAATTGTACAGCATGTGGAAGATTTGGTCACATTACTGTAAACTGTATGAGACAGTGGACTAGAAAGTCTAGAGGCTGGACTAACCCTGGAATGGCATGCTTGCACTATCATAAAGTTGGTCATCTCAAGAAAGATTGCAGAGACCAAATGATAGAGACCAGTACATATCCCAATGGAAATATCATTGAAGACATCCAGAGTGCAAGAGACAAAATGTGGAGAGGAGCTTCAAACAATGATGAAGCTAGACCGAGCAATGCAAATAGTGACACCCCATCCAATGGATCTAGTGACATCACCACCCCCACCTAAGAAGAACAAGTAAGTATGGAACTGCATTACCCCAAGTTATTATTTTAAATTAGTTCCATAATATGTTTATAAAATTCCAAATTAGCATAAGTAAAGATACATCATGGTATTAGTTGTTAAAATCTATGATAACTATGGTATAGGGCATACATACCAAAATCCATCAGTATACAATCAAAGCTGAGACTGCCTACACTTACCAAGAAGCATCGGTTAACATGAGAAATAATAGTTGCTAGTATGAAGTGAGACTTGTCGGTAACGAAGCAAAGTGAACAAGTTGTTTGCAACACTGAAACCCGTCGGTAAAATAAAGAGGTATAACAATCGCCCTGAAATGTCACATTGTCACTGAAGGGAAGTTGATGTCTTAACCGATGAACTCTGTCTTCACACACCAAGGAGTAGGTAAGCATTGATGACATGATTTTTAGGGAAAATGCCTTAAAAAGGTGACAGAAGGGTCTCATTGTTCACCACAACCAAAGCAGAGCGACAAGAGTGAATTTTGTGCAAACAGTGATAGGATCATAGAGCCACTAAAACTTGACACAAAGCACTACAAGCAAATCAGAAATCATTGTAGGTGTAAACAGTAATTTCTACAACAACCGACAACTCTGTTTTACATATTTCACAGAAAGCCCTAAATCTTAAAAATGGCTACAACTTCAAGAACCGTGAAATTGAAGAACACCAAGAAGGATGAGTTTAAGCTCATCAAGAATTTTTCATGTGAGGAACCACACTACAAGGTTCACCCTGAGGTTGCTTCACAACCCGATGATGCTAGAGCATTCTCACAAATACCAGCTAGGTTTTTGATCATCGAAGATGTGTGATCATTCATCCACTACAAGATTCCAGAAATAGGCGACTCAGAGGTAGAACAAGCTTATAAGAAGTTATGAAATGAAGATGGATCTTTAAAAGATGAGCATAAACACATAGAGGTGAAAGGGCTCACTAATGCCTTGTTATTCCTGAAGGCCTTCAAAATTGAGTGGATTCGGTTAGTACTAAGCTGAATGCACAATCACAAACTATGGTTGGATGAACTAAAGATGATAACCCGAGATGTTATCCATGTAGTCACGAGTTACCCTATAGCTGAAAAGGTAAAAGCATTGAAGCACCCACCCAAGTCTGAGATTGAAAAGATCGCAGGAGCCAAATGGGATGACAGAGGATTAAAGGTATCCACCATTACCAATGATGAGATAAAATTCGAAGCATGTGTCCTAGGCTACAAATTATTTCAAGCCAGTAGGATGAACAACATAGCATCTGGTGTAGTAGACACAGCTTACAAGATTGTGAATAAGGGAACTCAGTTAGATTTATCTGAACTTCTACTAAACCAGTTAGAAGAGAATTTGAATACTATAAGAAATGCAAAGACAAACACATGTAAGTTTGGCTCACTTATTATGTGCATTTTATTCTACTTTCAAGAAATATTCCCTTCAGTAGGAGATGTCAAATGGGATAGCACAAAACCATTCATCGTGCAAATTAGTGAACACATAACCTCACTGGGAGATAATTTTGAAACAGTCATGGATGAATACTTTAATGTATTCAAAGACCAAATTCAGAAGAGGGTGAGGATCCCTGAACAACTTATTGAAAAGTTCAAAGATGAAATATGTTTTATGGTTGATACAAACCACACTTATATAAAACCTACTGTACCAAGGATAACATGGCTACAACCATTAGAATATGAGATAAATATTGATCATGCATCTAAAGCAATCGATGCATTGTTAAATGAACCATTAGATAAGAAACAAACTAAGTTTGGAACTTATGAGGAGGCCAAATCAAGAATCAAATTTGGCCTAGTTGTAAAGAAAATTGTCAGGAAAAAGGACAAAATGGTCAAGAACCTCAAGAAAATACTGTCGGCAATAGAGGAAGAAACCAAACAGGAGGAAGAAGATGAAAAAGAGGAAGAGACCAAAGGAAAGCTACCTATCGATGAAGCTGAAGAAAAGAAGGACTTTGAGGCCACAGAATCATATTCACCACCTCCTCCACCAACTAAGAAGCCAAGAACCACAACTGCTTCTAGGACAAGAATCCAAACTACCAATGAGTCAAGTTCTTCACCTTTGAAGAGAGGAAAAGTTAGAACATAAAAGAGGAAAGTGACCACACCAAAATGAGGGCCAAACAAAAGAATAAGGAAGCTCATCAGAACAAGGGAAGACATTGAAGACACCGAGCAGGATGAAGGTGTAGAGGAAGAAAAGGTTAAAGCTCTAGAAATCATTGATGAGGTATGCAAATCTATTGCAAATTTAGGATCTATCACAGATTCTAAGACTAGAAGATAGTTAAAACTGGATCCAGAAGATCAGAACAAAGTTAAAGATGCCATCATAGCAAAGATGTACATGTTCAAGTATGTACCAATTTATTTTTAAGGTAATAATGTACCAAGGGAACTCTTGGACAGACTATACGCTAGATGGAAATTTGCCTTGAAGAATGAGAAGGAAATAAGAGAAAGAGTACTTGTTACTCTCATGCCTTCTGAATCCAAGAAAGAAGAAATTGATGAGATGATGGAGAAGCATAAAAATGAATTCTCACCAAAGTTGAGAGCCTAAAAATTTCTTGAAGGGAGGCTTATAGAGATTCATGAACAAGAAAGCCAAAATAAATAAAGTAAAATACTCAATAGACCTATTGAGGAAGATAGCTCCGAGAAAGACCTACAACATAAAGATGTTGATAAGGAAACTCAAGAATAGATATTAATCAAAGATGTAGAAGATAATACATCAGTTGAGTTAGAAAAGGAAGAACAATACACAACCGACAACAAAAATATGGAAACATGGCTTGACTCCACAAGGGACAACATTGTGGATAACACAATCATTGACATTACTTATGATCCAGTAGAAGAAGAAAAGAAAGATGAAGATGTCAATGTTACCAAGGACACATCCAAAGAGCAGGATAACACATTTGATAATGCACAGGTGAATATACCAGGCAACATGCCAATATTGATACAAGATATCAATATTCTTCAAGAAACAAACAAATCACCTAAAAAAGATATTCTCAAGGATGCAGGGGAAGAAGGAAAGAAAGACAACACCGATGATCAGAAAGACATCAGATACACTCACACAGTAACCAATAATGACAAGGTTATAGGAGGAGATACAAAGCAAGGAGATGGAGACACAACAGAGAAGGATGCATAGACAAAGATAGATGAAGTGCATAAGGACACATGATGAAGGAGATAAACCCAAATATGGCACTCCTAAGGATACCAAAAAAGTTACTACTGACAATGTAAAGGTTAATGTGGAGACATCTATAAAAAATTGACATGCTAAAACTGAAACAAAGTAGCAAAAAGAAGCACTACAAATAACTTCATCAAGCACAATGGACAAAGCCGAGAAACTAGCTATGGTACTACATTCAAGTGCAACTCAAAAGAAGAAGAATAAATCCAAGAAGAATAAGTTTGAAGTCACTTTAGATGAAATCATTGAGATACCAAAATGTGACCCAACTACACTTGATTATGAAGCATTGAAAGAATACGGTAAAATATGCCAAAGGAAGGCATTACAAGAGAAGCCGAGGAAACAACACCAAGACTCCATAGTACTGGAAACAACAAGGGACATATTACACCAAATTGTACTTGGTGTTGATATTGATCAGAATAAGCCAATTCTTGATCAACTATCCACTCTCACCGAAGCAATTACAACACAGAACATTGATGCAAAGAAGGAAATTGAAGAGAGAGTAGAGCAGAAGTACTAGCTAAAACTTATTGAGAACATCAGCCAAGAAGTGGCAGTCAACAAGGTAAAGCTTTTAGAATTCATTAGTGAATTAGATCCAATTATGACTGAAGCTATTTCCTTGATTCAAAAACTAGGCACACTGGAAAAGTTCACTAAAGAGAATAGTGAAAATATAGCAAAGTTAGATTTAGATCTAGCTAACAGTGCAAATTACAACTTAACCACCTATGACAATGCACTAAAGCTGCATTATGAGAAAATCATTGAAATAAAAAGGTTAAGGTAGGAACTGTGGGAAGCAGAGACACACTTTAGGGAAGAAGTCACCGAGCTTTAAGCTCAACTTCTACCAAATCTTACACTGCTTCAACAACACATCAGTTCAACAAGGCAACTGATAGCAACCCTTGAGATGTCTGTAGTAGACAACATCTATGATATGCACTCCAAGATCACACTCAAGCACATGGCTCTAGAGAACTTAAAGGAACAATGGGAGAAGATGATGGAAGACATGAAGTCTTCACACTCTCATATTTTTGATAAGCTATAAGGTATAGACCTTTGCCCTTAATATCAAAAAAGGGGGAAAATGATATGTATTCAGATGGGAAAATGATATGTATATGTATTTTATAGAGGGAAAGATATGATATGTACAGATAGGCAGGCAAATATACATTACTATAGAAAAATGGGATATACTGACACATACATAGGGGGAGTCATGAAATGACTAAGGATTATATATGTTGTGTATACTTAACACTTTGTTAGTATTTTTCACATATCAGTTTTTGATACTAATGTCAAAGGGGGAGATTGATGACATTAATTTGCCATTAGTATGCAAATAAAACTTTTGGCAAGCATACACCGAAAGATAGGACAAAGAGCAAACCAAAAATCAGATATAAAGAGATCATCAAAAACTGCTAGGTACAAAGAGAACTGACTACACAATTTTGTGTGTACACCGAAAATGCAAAGTCAGAAGGATAAAGAGGAACCCAAAAGAGGAACCTAACTTGTAGGATATAGTGAAATCTGAGAGAAAGTTAAAGAGAAAACTGAGAGAATATTTCAAGCAAGAAACCCGAAAGACGGTCAATTGATTTTAGAGCATAACCGACCATCAGAAACTGAAAGTCAGTTGTAGCCTACAAAAAGTGGATTTGACTTCCACGTCAGATAAATCAGTCTTATTCTATTTATAGAATCATGATTTTTTTTTAAAGTCACTTCTTTAGGGACAAGAAACATGAATGTAAGTTCTTTAATTAGTCTAACTAATTTAAAACACATAGACTAGGATATCAAGGTAAAGTTGTAAACCTGATCTCCGAGTTAACATTATTTTTTGTGAAACTTGAAGATTTCAATCCATCTTATAAGTAGATGATGCAATCATTCAATATACATGTGTTAATATAGAAGTGATGATGAATGTATCCTATGAGTGTATCTATGGATCATATTGAAAGTTTCAAGAATCAAAACAACAAAAGTCAAATTTGGTTAGCAAGAACCAAGAACAGAGGCTACTGAGAATCAGAAGTATTATTCAATCACATTAGGTGATATATATTATTCATGTAAACTTAAATGGATATGTATCAGCAATAGGAGATTACATTATACCAGGTCAAATTGTAATTTTCTATCATTCTAACAAGTGGAGAAAAGTGTAAAAATCCTTTCAAGGAAGGTGGATTTAACAGTCCAACTATAAATCTCTTAATCGAGTGCACACTCAATAGTGTTTCTAAAGCTCTTAACCGAGTAGACTTTAACAGGTCTCCACAGATACTCTTAACCAGGTGGATCATCAAAAGTGATCAAATTGTAAGCCTTAACTGACCCCTTCCAATATGCAGATAGTGAAGATTTTGTGGGTGTCATCCCCACCGCAGTTTTTAGTTCCTAATAGGAGTTTTCCACGATATCATATCTTGTGTTATGTGTCAATTACTTTCATGAATGTTTCTATGAATGTTCACATGTATGTTAAGTTATTGAATTGATATATTTGGCATCAAGATAATATAGATCAGATGGTTGGATAAACAATTGATTACACAAAGGTTAATTGATTAAAGGATACAAAATTTTTAGAGGTACTAATTCACCCCTCCCCTCTTAGTACACATTTCCCATTAATTCCAATAGTATTCTAGCGACTAGTTCGATCTGAAGTGGTTCCAAAGGATGAAGCTAAATTTAAGGAATGCCAGGAAGAAGCAAAATTTGGTCTCAAATTCAATCCTTGGATTTGAATTTATCTATTAGTAGAGCATGGAATTCTATATGCTTGGTTAGTTGTTATGGTTTTTGATTTGTAGAAAAGGATGTAATCTGATTGGAACCTAGTCATGCATGTTCCCAGGGGGAGAAAAAGAAGTGCTATTAGAGAGACTCTGAAAGATAATGAATGATATTGTTGGTAGTACTATTGATTATCTTTCTAGGAGTAAGACTGTTGATTTCTAATTGTATTAATTATTTTTTACATCACATTGTTGGAACTCTTAGTAAATACATTCATATGGTCCTTTTCTATTATGGAAAAAAGGGGGAGAAAATGGAGAAACAAAATGTCAATGATGTCATCTACTCAGGGAGAGTTTTTGTGGTTAGGGAGTTCTTTTTGTTTTAAGTATTTTTCCATCAATTCCAAAGGGGGATATTGTTAGCACTGTTGTGGTGTTGTTGGCATTGGTTATTATTGATGTCAAAATTGTTATACCAACATCCTAGTGGTATCGGTATGGTAATTGATATCTTAGTATTGCTTCTTATTGGCAATATTTATGGTATCTCAGTGATAATATACTAGTGGTGGTCCTTACCTTATTTTGTTCTCATCTAACACTTACTATTTTGAACGTATTTCACCTAGTCTCTTCCATCGGTATGTTCATTCATTCTGGTGAGAAAGACATGGTCTTGGTTTGGCATTCCTAAGTTTTGGTAAGAAAGACATGGTCCTGGTTGTGGCATTTCGAAGGTTCAAATGATTTGTTGATTGGGACATGGTCCTAGTTGTGATGTTCCCATGGTTCTGGTATTGTGTTGGGATGTACTGATAATCAAGTTTATTGGTTAGAGTGTCATGTGCATTCACTGATAGCTTCATGGTTATGGAATATATATTTTTGGTATATTTCTTGCTAGGTCCTATCTCGATCTATTTCGGTCCCAATATCAGAGTTGTAACACATTATCTATTTTTTGGGGTTGACTACCTTAGAGAAGGTTTTGAGCACTCATCCGAAGTGTGGCATGTTGGTTTGGTCAAGGTGGTTCTCAATTCATTTCCTTTCACTACATGAATATTTTAGTGTGACTTATTTTAGATTATGGTGGCCAACCTATTTTGGATCTCATGATGTTGTGTATATATATCTAGTAGTGTAAAAGTGAATGTATGTGTGTAAGTACATCTAAACATTTATGTAAGTGCATGCATATGTGTATGTGTGTTAGATATATGTAAGGTTCATACACATTCATGAAAAGGAGATATGTGTTCATACAGAGAAGTCTGTAGATCTTAGAGGTGGATTTTATCATCTTTTCATATCTCCCAGGTAGTTATCCCTTCTATTGACAATGAGCCCTTGTATTGGAAGTGATCTCATGCATCAACAATGAGCCCTTCTATACCAGAAATGATCCCTTATATTTATAGCAGTGAGCCTTTGTATCAAGTCACATTTTAGTGCCACCTTAACCAGTCTTTATTATATCTTGAGATTGTTCTCCATGGTTTTTCCCATCTTGGGTTTCCACATTAAATCTGGTGTTCTCTATTTTTGTGTTTATGTGCTTTTCATCTTTACATCTTCTATGAATGCTTAATCTACTTTACTCACAAATATTTAGGTGTTATTAGTATTGTTTAAGTGTTTACTGATAGAGAGAAAGTTTTATAAATTGTGTAGGAATAATTGATTCACCCCCTCTTAGTTATTCAACATGTTCAACACCAAACATGTAGCAAGATTCAACATAGTAGAAACAACCAACTCAGAAACAAGAATAGACAATCAACATGCTATATCAAATCTTTGCATTATCATGGATTCAGATATTTACATCACATTGGCCTGCAACATGCAGATTACAAACTATTGGCATACATGCCTGATTACAACAGAAATCTAGATCTAAACCATAATTCTAATCTTCCAAATTTATCTCCTGAGAACTGCCCCCTAACAAAGATCAAGAGCCTCAATATATAGAGCCTTCACAACTTATAAGTCGGCTAGATCAATTACATTTTCTAAGAATAAGAAAATGTAATACAAAAATATAGATCAGGACCCAAATCATAAAGATCTCAATGCCAAGATGTAGAAATGACATGTGAGTGAAGAGAGATGTCAACTAAAGAGACATGAACCTCAGGATATGAGTTACCAATCTTCATCGATCGGGAAATTGCTTCACAAGATCGAAAAACCTCAACTGAGTGTAAGAACAGGAAGAGCACACAAAATAGACAAAGAATCTTTGATATCTCTAGAGAGAAGTATCCAAATAAGGTGTGAGCCCAAACATAGGTAAAACATGTTGCATAGAATAAATACTCAAGTTCGCAACATTAAATGATCTAAAACCAAGGGACCCAACAAGAAACACATAACTGCTAACTAAAACAAAACTAGGAACAAATTGAAAGGGAAATATTTTTGGGTGATGCAAGATTTCCAATGACCCAAGGATGCTCCTACATCAGATACCCCTCGTGAGAAGAAAATGCTCCATAAGATAAACTTATGAACATTTGACAGGATGTGATACATAAATCCCATGCCCATTCTTGATTGAAATATCCTCTTTACATGCAACATTTTGTCTCCGCACTTCTACTTCATCTTCTGTTAGATCTATCAGCTCACTCTAATCTACACTTTCTCTTTCATATCTTAGATCTTTACAAGACTAGTTACCACTACCTCCTTTATTTGAGACAATTGAGTTACCTTTGCTACAAGTCTTCATCTTATCAGAAACCAAGGTCTTCTATTGCTTTATTTTACCCTTATTACTGTCTATTACCAACTTGCTCACATGTTTGCCTTCAAGATCCTTAATTTGGTCCATACCAACCTTTGTATTCTTCTTCTCTGAGTAGTAACTCTTTACCATGTTCAGATTCCTTTCACTTCTCCCCTATGTCTCCTCCAAGGGAAACAAAGTAAACTTTTGTCCATCATTCTCTATTGTGACCAAATTTCTTCTGAAATCATGAATAACTTCCCTATAAAATTGTCAAGGTCTGCCCAATAGAACATGAAAAGCACTCATAGATACTAAATCACATAACACCTCATCTTGGTAAGGTCCAATGTTAATCTTGACAAAACACTTCTCTTTCACCTCCACCATGTGATCATCTGAAAACCAACTTATCCCATAAGGAAAAGGATGTTTAAGCCTCTTTAAGCCAAGATTTTGCACCATCTCTTGTGATACCAAATTATCACTACTACCATTATCCATAACAACTTTACAACATTTACCTCCTGATTTGCAAACAATCCTAAATAAATTCCTCCTTTGTATAGTTTCAACTTCTTTCTCACTCATCATGATTCTGATGAACTATAACTGATTGAATGTTTGAAGATGTTAAGTTGATGATCACCGAGCTGCATAAAGTTAATGCAAGACATTAAGTCAGTTAATGTATTGTATTAAATATGAAATACTAAATATGAAAGATTAACTGAATAGCAGTCTAGCCTTTACCAAAATACAGTAAATAACTTAGTATAGGTTCAACTTCACTGAATAGAAAAATTTTCTACATCTATCATCAAGATATATCAATTGAATCAATATGAAGAGCTTCTACAACAAAGGGAGAGATTGATGAGCTATAACTAATTGAATTCACCATTATGTATTTCATATTGTATTAGTAATGAACCATAAACACATTTGACACATGGATTTTTAATGTGGAAACCCTGTTAAGGGAAAAACCACTTGGGACTGGTAACCCAAAATTTTCACTCTTCTGAAGTGAGCTCGATGAAGAGCCAACCCTGTTGAAGTGAGAGATCTATCAGCTTACTTTGATGAAAATTTATTCGGTGAAGTTGAACCTATACTAAGCTATTTACTATGATAAGGGAAACCATGGATTTTTAACGTGGAAACCTTGTTAAGGGAAAAACCACTTGGGACCAATAGCGCAAAATTTCCACTCTTCTGAAGTGAGCTTGGTAAAGAGGCAACCCTATTAAAGGTTACAAACACACTATTAAGTGTGAGCTTGTTACATAATTAGTCAACTTAACATCTTCAAAAATTCAATCAGTTATAGTTCATCAATCTCCCCCTTTAGCATTGATGGCAACATACTACATTACTACTAATACAATATGTAATATATCAGTTGTAGTTCATCAATCTACCAAACTTATTGATTCAACTGATATATTTCATATTTTATTAGTAGTAATGTAGTATGTTACCATCAATGCCAAAGGGAGAGATTGATGAACTATAACTAATTGAATGTTTGTAGATGTTAAGTTGATGATCACCGAGCTATAGAAAGTTAATGCAAGACATTAAATCAGTTAATGCATTGTATTTTCATTGATGTCAACTTGATATAATATAATTGGTTATATATATATAGTGTCAAAGACTTCAAAGAACCAAAGAGAGAAAGGTTATGTTAGTAGTAATGCATAAAATTTTAGTATACACCAAGTGACAACAAACACTAACAGACAATGCACCCCGACAGATAGAGAACCTTGAGAGAAGAATCACAGTGTTACCCAAGCAAGTTACCCAAGAAAGCATTACCGAGAAGAACCAAAGTGTAACAAGAGAAGAACTGGAATTTGCTGTGTTTCCTGACGGACAGAGATGCCCGAGGACAACTGAAGTTAAGACCGAGAAAACAAGGAGTTAAACACCGATAAGAACTGAAGTTTAGAAATGACAAAAGACTTAGATGGAAAGAGCTAAATATGGAGTTAACTAGTTGATCACATTGTTTTCATTGACAAGTTAAAAGCTAGAGATAAGCAAGAGTTTTAAAGATAGTTTTATTCCAGTTGTCAAGGAGAAATTTGAGGGATAAAACTAAAGTAATATTTAAAGAAAGAATGGCGAGATTTGTGGATCACATCAAGAACAAGCAAGACAAAGATCTAGAAATGGTGAATTCATGTCTATAAGAGAGACAAGATAATTCATTATGGATTAGGGGAAGAATAGAGAAGAGGATGCTAAAGAGAATGCTGGTGAAGAAGACTTCATACAGTCCTGATCAAATAAGCTGAAGAACAGAGCTAAACATTTTTGTGAACACCGAGCAAAAGAGAAGCAATGACATCACCGAGCAGAAAGAAGTGGAGCAAAGGAATAGAAAAGAAACATTGATCAGAAATGTATTATGAGATTACACTAGATCTAAACATCTATAAGTTTAAGTTGTATATATGAATAGATCATATAATGTTTCAGTTTAACCATTGATTTAGAAAATCTCTTAACATAGTGGGATTTAATTATCCTTTATATATTGAGATACATCCCAAGGAGTATCAAAAAGTTTCTCATGAAGATAGCATAGTGAAATGGCAGATATTGAGTGAAAAAATATTATATTTAAATCCTCTAACAAGGTCACACTTAACAGTGCATTTGTAACCTTTAACAGGGTTGGCTCTCCACCGAGCTCACTTCAGAAGAGTGAAAATTTTGGGTTACTGGTCCCAAGTGGTTTTTCCCTTAACAGGGTTTCTATGTTAATATCCATGTGTCAAATGTGTTTATGGTTCATTACTTTAATGTTTTTCTTTACACATTACTAAAACAAGATTGATCGGTAAATACTAAGTTATTTATTGTATTTCACTAAAGACTAGACTGTTATTCAGTAAATCTTAAGAATAAGGTTTAACAGTGGACTCCGACCAGTAGTTATTTGATAAGATAATTTAAGGGAATACATCTTCAAGGACTAAAGATAACTAGAGGTTTATCTTTGTGATATAAAGTTTTGTGGTTGGTTTATTGGATTAATTTTTGAGACCACTGATTCACCCCCCTCTCAATTATTCTAACAGATTCTCCTAAGCATAAGAGATTATCCTATCTTAGGTTCTATCATACCTTCCTCAATTTTGTCACTATTCTTCTCCTCATGTGTCACAAGCTTCAGTATTCCCAAGTTTGTACTAGATCCTTCAGAACATTGAAAATCTCTATGTCCTATGCAACCACATTTGAAACAAGTAACTTTAAATTCCTTGCTACCATTCCCTCTCCTAAGTGTTTTCTGATTAGGTTCTACCTCAATGTTTTGCATCTCTTTTCCATTGCTACTTTCTTGCTTCTCCTTTCCTCTAGGATTACCCTATCTTCTCTTTAACTTATCTTTTGACCTTAATGCATAGTGATAAGCATCCTCCACTGTATAAATCCTCAACATTCTCAGCTCATCCTGAATATCAAATCTCATACCATTAATGTTGTTATAATAACTGAGAGGTGGGGGGGGTGAATTAGTGGCCTAAACAATTAATCCAATAATCCAACCCAAAATTATATCCAAAATAAAATACTTTCAATTATCATTCAGTCCTATAGAATGTATTCCTTATGTAAATCTAACATATATATACTGCTCGGTGAATATACAGTTTATCCTTTTTCTAAGCTTTACAGAATAGTAGAAATTAAACTTAGTGTTTACCGACCAATCCTGTTTTAGTAATGTGTAAAGAAAAAAATCAAAGCAATGAACCATATACACATTTGACACATGGATTTTTAACGTGGAAACCCTATTAAGGGAAAAACCACTTGGGACTGGTAACCCAAAATTTTCACTCTTCTGAAGTGATCTCGGTGAAGATCCAACCATGTTAAATGTTACAAACACACTGTTAAGTGTGACCTTGTTAGAGGATTTAAAACCATTGGTTAGTCTTTTGACCTTAGGCATTCACTATGCTATCAACAAGAAAAAACCTTTTGATACTCTTGAGTATCTCAATACATTAAGGACTGTTAAATCCTACTCAGTTAAGATATTTTCTGAATCAATGGTTAAACTGAAATAGTAAATGATTTGTTCATTAATAAAACTTTAACTTGCAGATTTTAAGATCTATTGTTAGTCCATAATACCTCTTTGATCAATATTATCTTCAATTCCTTTTCTCCCCTCTTTCTTATTTTTCTTCTCGGTGAATGCTCTTGCTTCTTTGTTGCTCGATGTCTGCAGAATTCTTGGCTTTGTTCTTCAGCCTGTATGATCAGATCTGCATGAAGACTTCTATCTTAACTATAATTATATTCAGCATTCCTCTCTTTCATAATGAATTACCTGTGTCTTTATATAGACATGATTTCATTGTTTCATTCTCCTTGTCTTTCTTGTTCTTGACGTAGATTGCTTCTTGATCCGCAAATCTTACCATGCATTTCTTTAATCTTTAAAGATTTGATTTAGTTTTATTCTGTAGATTTCTCCTTTAATACTGCAAATAAAACTATCTTTAAATCCTTAGTTCATCTGGTTGATGAAAATAAATTAATCAATCAGTTAACTCTAATTATAGCTCCTGCCAGCTATGTAGCTTTAACATTTTCTAACTTCAGTTGATTTCAGTCATCAATTCTTAGTTTGCTCGATAACACTTGCTCGGGTACAACTGATCTTGGTTAAATTTGTTCTCAGGTACTACTATGTCTCTCAGGTAATAATGTCCATCGATTGTCTGTCTGTTGGGTAACACTATGAACTGCTCAAGGTTCACTGTTCTCTATTAATACTGTCTTTCGGTGTATACCTTTACCGACAACAAAAAAATTATCTCTTTAGATCTTCAAGTGTTGTGACAATATGTGTATGAGAAATAATAACATATTAGGTTGACATTAATGAAAATATAATACATTAATTGATTTAATGTCTTGTATTTACTTTCTGCAGCTCGGTGATCATCAACTTATCATTTTCAAATATTCAATCAATTATAGTTCATCATAATGTATCTATCCACCTTCTTCTATGATACCTCTCAGTGTCCAGATCTAATTGTCATCTTATAGAAATCTTCGGTGTATTCCTTCACTCTCATGTCCTTCTGCATCAAGTTCTGCAATTTATTAAACAATTTTAATTCATAATCCTCAAGAATAAATGCAGCCTTCAATCTAGAAACTATCACCCTCCATCTAGTGATTTTCATTTCACCATGTTTCTCTCTATCTTTCTACAATTATTTCCACCACAAGGTAGCATGGCTCTTCAACCAAGTCTATGTTAACCTAACTCTTTGTGGATCTATGATATCTTCAAGCTCAAATTAATCTTCTAGTTCTCCAATCTAATCTATCAATTCCTCAGGATGCAAAGAACTAGGTAAGTAGAAACATCCATCTTATGAATTTGATTACTTTTTCCATAGCCCTCAATAATATTTCTTCATCTCCATAGATCTTAGAATCTATAGTCTCAAGATCTTTAGCAAATTCCTCATATTCCTCTTCTGTCTCAAGATTCCTTCTCAATCCAATCAATGCATTTCTGATCTCATTTTGGAAGTGCTTCATCATTTTTTCTATCCTTCTAGGGTTCATCCTTCTAGGCGGCATCTTTCCGATCTTCAAGTGCAACTGCCTCAGCTTCGGAAATCTAATTTCAAGGTGATAATTCCCTCTCACTTGGTGACCTATCAAATACACTTGTAGCCTACCCCCAACTCTGCGACCTTCTCACCCTTGGTATACCTTCAGTAGTTCAAACAAAGTTTTCCTCCAACAACAATTTCCCCTATGATCCCCTTGCGTAAGTTTTCCTCCAACAACATTGTTAGAGCTTTACGAACTCAGGAACTTGATATGATAACACAAGAACATCAAACTTGCTCTAATACCATCTGACACAGTCATGGATGGAGTTTCCCCATTGGATATGGTTCAACCATGCAACAAGAGTAGAAACAACCAACTCAGAAACAAGAGTAGACAATCAACATGCTATATCAGATCTTCGCATTATTATAGAATCAGATATTCACATTGCATTTTCTTAAAACATATATATTACAAAATTTCAACATACATGCCTAATTACAATAGAAATATAGATCTAAACCATAATTCTAACCTTCCAAGGTTATCTCTTGAGAACTGCCCCTAACAAAGATCAAGAGCCTCAATATATAGAGCCTTCACAACTCATAAGTCGGCTAGATCAATTACATTTTCCAAGAATAATAAAACATAATACCACAATATAGGTCAAGATCCAAATCATAAATATCTCAATGTCAAGATGTAGAAATGATGCACAATCCAATAGAGATGTCAGCCAAAGATCCACAAACCTTGGGATATGAGTTACCAAGCTTTGTCAATCGGGAAATTGCTTCACGAGATTGGAAAATATCAACTGGCCGTAAGAACATGAAGAACATGTAGAAATGACCAATAATCTTTACTATCTCCACAATGAAGTATCCAAATAAGGTGTGAAACTAGAAATAGGTAAAACATGATGTCTAGAACAAGCCCTCAAGTATGAAACAACAAATAATCTAAAACCAAGGAACACAATAAGAAACACAAAACCGCTTACTGAAACAAAACTAGGAACAAACTGAAAGGGAAATACTTTTGGGTGATGCAAGATTTCTAATGTACCAAGGATTCTCCCACATCAATATCTATGGAAGGAAACACCTTGATTGCATGAATACTTTAATTCTTGATGGCTCTTGATTCACTACCTTTGCACTTGATTGCATTATTCCTTGGATGCTTTGATGCTTGGTAATAGTATTTTTCATGATAATGGATAGATGAAAATGAGAGGGAGAGATATCCTTTTATACTCATTAAGGGCCCAAATCAAATCCAGGTAGACCACAAATCTCATCCTTGGAGGAAAATATCGGTATCAGGCCCTAGACCAAATATGGGCTCAAAAACCTAGGAACAAGCCAACAGATCGACTTGTTCTAGGTAAACTCACCTCAAATTTTACTGGGACGTCGGGGAATGTGAGGAGTAGAGGGAAACAATGAAACTTTTGAGGATGTTGAGATAGAATCTAAAATCCAAAAATAAATGTATGGGACCTAGGTGAGGAGATGAATTATGGGATTGGATGTAAAATGGGAAATCATACCTAGAAGAGAGAGCCAACCTCGAGTTTAAGCAAGATTGAAGGAGGAGGATGACTCATATTTTAATTTGGTATGCATTTAAGTGCAATATGAGGTCCTACCATATAAAACAC
The DNA here is from genome assembly GCA_018584345.1 of Thuja plicata. Taxonomy (NCBI): domain Eukaryota; kingdom Viridiplantae; phylum Streptophyta; class Pinopsida; order Cupressales; family Cupressaceae; genus Thuja; species Thuja plicata. The sequence goes on from MU223858.1 coordinate 1,674,005, forward strand.
ACTAAAGTTGGCATAAGTGGTCCCAAATTAGGCACAAATTAAGTACTTACTTTTAAGGGTGATATATTTAGCCCCCATTTTAGTAGGAGTATGAGACAAGCTCATACTCAAGGTAAAGGAAGAGATAGAAGAAAGAAAAAATTATGAGAGATAAATTATCATGGGTGAATTACAAAGAGGTAAGAAAAACTAAGTTCAAGGATGTAAGCCCACAAACAAAGGATCTTAACTCATCATTCATGCACAAGGGCACAAAAAAAAAAAAAGAAATGGAAAAATAAAGACAAAAGACAAGACATAAAAGGGGTTAGTAATAAAAAAAAATCTCCAAATAAACTAGTGAAAGAGACCATGGTCAAAAATGTCACATCCACTAATATCATATCTAGAAAGATATTGCAAGAGCACAAGTGATCACATAAAAATGACAAGGGAATCACCAAAGACGATACTAACTGCATGATCTAACCCACTAGCATAGCCATGAGAGCATAGAGAGAGAAAGAGAAACCATGAATCCAATAGGAGAACAAGTTATTTTATTCTAGGTGATCCATGGGAAGAGAGGAGAGAAAGGAGAATTGATAGTCTATAAAGCTATGTTATTCTAGTCAACTCTACCTTGAAAACATTGCACACAAGGGTGGCTTGAAAAATAATTTGCACACAGAGGCAAATTAAAATGTTTTACAAATAGGGGTGGCTTGAAATTTTTTTTGCACACAAGGGCTGCTTAAAATGTTTTGCACACAAGGGTGGCATGAAAAGCGATCAAGCCTAAGGAAAGCATTGTATCCTTAGGGATCAATAAACAAAATATTGCATATATAATGTACAAGGGAGGTTGTATGTATGTCACCCTCCTTATGATGGAAACTTAGGTGACATCATAAGGAAACAAAATCAAAGATACCTACTCCCAACAATAAGAAGATATCATTAAAGAAACAATGCATGCCATCAACTCATCTAATAGATAATAAAATAGATAAGCTTGAAAGGAAATTTTGCTTATACGAAGAGACCCTTGAAGGGAAGAGATCTTAGTAGTAATACATATACCTTCAAGAGGAGTTCTTGAAAAAAGATAACATCTTTAAGACAAAGAGGGGAAGAGAACAAGAATGTACCCTTTTAGCCCCCTATTGCTAGGTGAAAAAGGGATTATGTTTGAAGGATGACATACTTTGAAATGCAAAGTAAGGGAATTTGTTTATGATGAACATAGTTTTGCAAATAAAGAAGAGGTTGTGATCAAGGTTACACACCTCTTTTATAAGAGAGAATCCCAAATCAAAACAAATAATTCTTTATAGGAAAAGAATGTCAAATGATAAAAAAATGCCACTGTACTAAGGAAAGTAGACCCTTAGATAAAAAATAGAGGAAACAAACATGATGCTTTCACCCCAAGCATGGAGGGAAGAGGAAATATGTGATGCACCCTGAATGATAGTTAATTCATATTAGATATACATTTCCAAGAAAAATAAGCTACAAATTAGAGAGAACTCCTAATGTAAGACAAACATATTTATGCTAGAAAAGACATCACATCATAAAGAAAGAAAGTCATAAAGGAAAGAAATGAATGATACAAAAGATAGGGATGATTATTTATAAGAGACATGTCCTTTGAGGCATAAAAAGATTGTTAATAAAAGATGTTAGTATCTTTCATAAAATAAATTATCACATACAAAAAGGATGTACCATCATGAAATAATGAAAATCCATATAGAGATGAGAAAGAGAGAGAGAAAGATGCCACACTATGTCTACTTAGTGGTCAACCCAATTATACAAGTTATGCACTTACAAGCAAGGAAGAAATTGTAAGAAGGATATCAATCTCATTAAGGAGAAAGATACTAAACAACAAGTCCATACATGGGAGGATATCATAGTAGAAAAGATATGATCAAAAAATAGATAATGGATCCTTTTGAGGAAGAAAGAAATGAAAAAATAATGATACCTTTCCACCCAGTTAAGAGAGAAATAGGGATGTCCTATTATGATGCCCTTAATGCACATTATACAAATAGGCTTGCATAATGGAGAGAAACATAATAGGAAAAGTATATGCTAAGGTATTTATTTAATATGGAGAAAATGCAAAATATCTAGCATTAAATGAAGAATACATCTATCAACCAAATCTTGAACAAATTGTTTAAACTCAACAGAGTTGCCATGTTTATTAGAATAATGAAAGGAGAAAGAAAATTCACCAATGATGGGTCATTTTAGTTGTTCACGGTATCTATAAGTGAAATGTATCCTATAATTATACTTAATATTCAAATAGATTATTTTGGCCAAAGATAAATAATCATCAAAAGGTGATGGCTCATAAGAAATGTTTGGTAAGATAATATCAATAGGAGGTTTTGGTTGAAAAATATTAGCTTGAGATATAAAGAATTCGTTAGGAGGATCAAGAGAAGCCTTAATACCAAATCCTAATCCATTATGTTCTTGTTGGTTATCTTTTGAGGTGGAGGGAGTGTGTGTGGTATAAGGAGGGATGTAGGTAGGAATGTTATCTCTAGGGAGATCATCATTCTTATCATCCTTAGTTTGGGAGAAAGAAGGAGGATTATCTATTATTCTTGGAGAGAAATCATTTGGGAAATTTCTGACATCTAGATCATGAATAATATTTTGATAAGAATCAAATGAATTTACCACAGGTTTACTAGGAGCTAGATTTTTTTAGGAGAAAGAATATAATTAGGAGGATTAGGAGGGTTTTTATTAATCTTAGGTTCATCCACAAAGACCCTTATGTTATCTATATATTCCATATATTTTGTTTAAGTTTGGACAAGAAAGACACATTAGATATTGATTATTGTCTCTAAATATGCCTTTTAAGGAAGAGATATGTTAGTTATCTTCATAATACCATATGTAAGAATGTCATGAAGGAATACAAGCATGATGAAATGCACAAATTTGAATTCACTCCATGTGTTTGATTAAGAGAGGTAAGAAGAAATGTAAGGACATTTAAGTTATTTCACACCAATCCAATTTAGAGATTTCCATGTTAAAAACACAACTAGATCTAAAAATGGAAATGCAAAAGAGGATCTAACCATCAAATCAAAAGTATGTAAGAAGAGTCAGGTTCACCAAGATGTATATTGGGTGAACCTATAAGCATGTAAAGGGAATATAACACCAGAAACAAATGAGGAAATGTTATAAGTCAAGTTTGAAAAAAATGTATATATGAAAATGGTGAGAAAAGATAGGATGTAGATTTCTCACCAAGTTCCCTTAATACATTATGAATACAAAACCTCTTAAAAAGGAATCCAATTAGCACAACCAATAACGTAAGGGTGAAAATTTGTGATCAACACAATGTAGGGTTTTGGAATTCCAAAATGGGTATAGTATGATATTGATATTAGAAGAAATAAAGTGAATGATAGAATATATGATCTTTGAAAGTAAGTGCAAGGGAGAAATAATAAGAAGAAGTGCACCTTGAAAGTGAAATAGGAGGAATGGTACTTTGACGCTATATTTGACTATCATTGCAATGTCAAAATCTTCTATAACTATAGATCTAGCTTTTTGGGATCTGTAGCTATTTGTTGTGAAAAATTCAATCAAAATGTGTAGGAACAAGTTGAGATTCCAAGTAAAAGTCTACAGGTCAACTTGTTCATGATTGCTCTAAATCTTATGAAATTTTTTGAGGATCTATGACTATGTTTGTACCTTCTAGATCTAAACCTGCAACCCTGTAACATGTTTCTACACACAAAAAAAGGGGAAGAAGGTTGAACAAAGAGTTTTGCATCAATCAAACCCATATTTAGGAATCAACCTTGAAATGAAATTAAATAGACAAAAAGTGAGTTGTCATGTAGCGGAGGCTAGATCTAGATAATGAAGTGAATCATACTATGTAGATGAAATTACCTCTTAAGATGTGATCAGGTATGTTGATGCAATAGATTTGACTAAACACATAAACCCAAAAGGAAATCATGTAAGATAAAACCTCATGTAGTAGATGTTGTAATTCACCACAATGTTTGAGTGGAGAAGAGAAGAAGAAAGCTTGATGAATGGATTTAGATTTCCTTCCTTAATGTCAAAATAATTTTCTTCGCCTCCAATGGGGGAAAGAAGCTAGATCTATGGAAGGAAACACCTTGATTGCATGAAGACTTAAAATATCAATGGCTCTTGATGGCTTCCTTTCCACTCTATTGCTTGATTTCTTAGATGCTTGGATGCTTGGTTACAACAGTTTAATTGATAATAGATGGATCAAAATGAGAGGGAGAGATGTCCTTTTATACTCATTTCAAGGCCCAAATCAGATCTAGGCCAACCAAAAATCTCAACCTTGGAGGAAAATCCCAGAATTGGGTCATGGGCCAAATCTAGGCTCAAAAACCCAAGAACAAGTCGGCTAGTCAACCTATTCCCAAGAACAAGTCAAAAGGTCAACTTGTTCCATGTAAAATCACCTCAAATTATACTGGGATGTTGATAAATGTGAGGATTAGAGGGAGAAAATGCAAGTTGTCAGGATGTGGGGACAAACTCTAAAATTCAAAAATAAATGCATGGGACCTATGTGAGGAGATGAATTATGGAATTGGATGGAAAATAAGAAAATCAAGCCTAGAAGAGAGAGCCAACCTCAAGTTTAAGAAAGATTGAATCAGGAGGAGGACTCATATTTAAAATTGGTATGCATTTAAGTGCAATATGAGGTCCTACTATAGAAAACACACTAAATTATGCACAAAATGGTCCCAAATTGAGTACAAATTAAGTGCTTACTTTTTAGGATGATACTGCTGGAAATGAGATAAGTAACTAAGAGGGGAGGGGTGAATCAGTTACTTCAAAACAAATCCTTTGTCCCTTAGATGTCTAAATAATTTAACAGTGTTACTCGATTAATTAAGATATTCTTCTATAACTCGGGTGTAAAAGTAATCTTTATAATATCCAATGCAATTATACTTTAGAGATTAAGTGTAGAAACATAAAGCATAAAAAAAATAACATATACACAGGTGACACCAAGATTTAACATGGAAACCCAATATGGGAAAAACCACCAATGTAACTAGTTACTGTTTTTCACTCTTCTAAAGTGAGCCCTGTTAGGAGCCAACCCTGTTAA
>MU223858.1:1719772-1737825 GCA_018584345.1 Thuja plicata
TTCACATACATTTGAATTACATTAGCACACCTATTGAATATCATAGCTTCACTATTAGATTCAATTCTACTACTTGTTAGCTTTCCATACTTTATTGATTTCAAGGTTAATTCCTAAATTGGGGTTTTACTAAGGCAAACCCCTCCCCAACAACAAACAAACATTTTTCTTGCAGGTACAGGTTCAGGACTGTAGATCCAAGGCCAGATCTGGATACCCTTTTCGGGTTTCTTTCAGACTGTGTGAACAGGGACACTTTCAGAGTTGAATAGATCGAGTTGGAAAAAGTGGTACAGGGTCTACCTTTTTCATAAGATGACATCAGAATGGAAAAATATTTCTAGGTTTTGTCCGTCTCTGTGTTCCGGTTCGGTATCAACTATCAGCATCTCCAGAAACAGTCTACAGATCTCAGAAAATAGCAATCTTTGATCTGCTATTTTGTAAGGTTGGCACTTTCTCCTATTCTTTTCAATTACTATCATTAATCATATTAATCAATTACATTATAGAATTTAAGATCCCCTTTCTTGGTCTCTTTCCAAATAGTGGATTCATTTGTGTATTAACCCTTTGGGGTTGATCAAAATTGGATCTCCTATTTGTGTATTTGAGGGTGAAAGAAAGGAGCATCTTATTTTCCCTTAATCACAATCAAAATTGCAATATACAATCAATCAAATTCAAGTAAGCATAAAGTAGGGTTAAGGAAATCAACACAAATAACAATTAACAATTCAAACCTCCCCCTTTATCAAACTTTTTCATCTTTACATCTCCTAAACCCCATTTTTCTACTTTACATATAGACATACTTTTTCCTCTTAATCTCCTTAATTTGATTTTCCATCATTTGTGCTCTGTCATCTGATCATCTTCTTCATAATTCTTAACTTGGTAAACCATTTCACTTTTCTTGGAACTCTCATAATTCAGTTTAACCGCTTGATCTTCACCTTAGATATTCTCATTGAATTTTCACGTTCATAGATCTTCTAACAAACTTCACTTAATTCATATCCTCATCCAGCTCATCATCTCTTTGCATTAAATTTGATCTTATCATCATTTATAATCAATATCTTGTACTTGATAAAACTTGCTTTGCAACTCAGTAACTGTCTTCATTCACTTCTTGGTGTCTAACTCATCTTCGGTGATTAGTTCTTGACTTTCACTTGGTGTTCAGTAACTGTGACTGACTTACATAACATTCTACCAACTAACTCAGTCTAGGTCGGTAAAGTAACTCCTTTAGTCATAAATTTAAATCTTTGCAGTTTCTGAATTAATTAATCAATTGTACGGATTTGATAACATCAAATATATAGTAGCAAAAAATATATCATCATTAATTCATCATTGTCTAATATGTATTTGTCACCCATTTAACTTTTCCTCTTAAGATATAGTAACATAATAAAAATCATTTAATCAATTTCTTGAAATCAATGAAAAACAACAACAGATCTAACCATTTCTACAATCATGATACTCGATATCACTCAGTCTTCATCATCTCCATCAGATCTTCATCGGTTGATCAACACATCTACCATAATTGTTTGGCATACTGACAATGAAGCATAATGTGGGGGATGGTATCTTCTTCTTGTATACAAAGAATGAACCTATTATGGAATTGAAACCCTCTTTTGATAAGATTATCTTGGGTTAGGATTCTATTATGCATGGTTGTCCACGAAAAAAAATGATCTTAAGAATCAGTTAAGGATTCCACACTTTTCTCCAACAATCTGGTGATATGTCATTCTTTAATAGTATATTGTATGCTAATGTAATAGAAAACTCTCCTTTAATATTTGTTATCAGATAAACTTGTCATCCCCAAGGAATAGGGGAAATCTAACCTTACCTATTATTCTTTGAATATCAAATGCTTTCTAAATCATGTTAGGCCTATTTTGTCAACATTGAGTGAGATCTTTCCATCCAATTAACGGGGATATGTAGCCAACCATTTCAGAGCCAAAAAATCTTTTGCAACTTTTCATAAAATCTCTAAGACTCAAATTATCAGCCATAACCTTGTCCCCCACCCATATATCCTCCCAAAACATGATATTCCTTCCATTTCCCACTTACCATTTTAGACCATTGAGAATGATATTCCTACAATTAAGAATGTTGTTCTAGATTTTATATCCCAAGGGGAAACCCATAGTTGAAAGAATTCTATAGAAATTTTCAAACTTGAGATACTTAGCCCTCATGAAATTGCACTTGTCAAACCTCTCAAGAGAAATATTCCATCCCATATTAGTAATCAAAGATTTATTAAGGATTTTGTATTGTCCTAAATTGTAAGCACCTAATAAGTGTACACTTTAAGGACTATTTTTCACCCACCTTTGTGTATTTTTCCATGATAGGACCTCATATGACACTTAAGGGCCTGTTTGTTTCATGGAATTCGTGTATGTTGGAATAGCCAATTCTGGAATTCAACTAAATTTTGGAATTCTGCTATTCTAAAAATGAATTCTAGATATGGGATTGTTCTGTTTGGTTCACCTAGAAGATGACTGAGAAGATGCAAATTTTGTGTTTGGTTCCACAAAACTGGAATTGGAATTGGATTTTTGTTTTTGCAAACATACACATATATACACACACATGTGTGTATATACACACAAACATGTATGTATATATACACACACATGTGTGTATATATATACATATGTGTGTATATAGACACACATGTGTGTATATACATATGTGTATATATACACATGTGTGTATATACATGTGTGTATATATACACACATGTGTGTATATACACACTGATAAACTATAAATGATTGAATGTTTGAAGATGTTAAGTTGATGATTATGCAAAGCATTAAATCAGTTAATATATTTTATTGTCATTGATGTCAAATTGATATAGTCTATATGGTCATGGTGATATTGCTAAAGACTTCAAAGAACTAATGAATCCAAGGCTATGCTATCAGTAATGAATATAAGTCAAGTATTCACAAAGCGACTGTATACACCAATGGAGTGCACATCGATGGATAGAGTAAAAGGGAAAAGTCATAGTGTTACCCGACAAGAAAATGCACAGCATTACCGATGAGCAAAGTCATAGTGTTCCCCGATGAGCAAAGAATAGTATAACCTGACGAACAAAATTACAGTGTTGCCCGACGGATAAAAAAATGGATGGAGATCCCGATGACAACTAAAGTCACACCAACATAATAGTCAGTTATCACCGATGAATAACTGAAGGGTTGACCGACAGAGTAGAGAGTTCAAAAAATGACAAAATGTTTAGTTGTCAAGAGCTAAAAATAGACTTAATTGATACTTATCATTGTTTTATTAGAAAAGATAAAGTCGGAGATAAGTGATTGATTTAAAGCTGATTTGTCCAGTTGGCAAGAAGATCTCTTTGAGATTAAACTAGAGTTTTTCTTTAAATCTAATTGGCGAGAATTGTGGATCATGCCAAGATCAAGAAAGCGAAGAAATAGTGAAATCATGTCTATTTAAGAGAGAACCTAATTCATTATGAATTGTCCAGGATGAAGAAGAGATAAGAGGAAAGATGCTAAAGAGATTATGAAGGAGAAGAAAGTCTTCATTCATACCTGATCAACAAGCTGAGGAAAGAGCTAGATTCTACAGACACTGACAAACAGTGAGAAAACATCACAAAGTAGAACAGTGTGGAGCAAAGGTATTGAATTGATTATATTTATTAGAGAGATAATGCACTTACAATAGATCTAAAAATATGCAATTCAAGTTATATGTGTGAACAAATCACTTTATTGTTTCAGTTTAACCATTGAAGCATCAAGTCTCTTAACCGAGAAGGACTTAAAAGTCTTCTATAATTGAGATACATCCCAAGGAGTATCAAAAAGTTTGATCATACAAAGTAGCATTGGATATGCCCGATACCTATTGATAGGCCACATGAGTGTTTGATCAAGGATGGTAGCATTAGATTCCAAATACTAAGTGACAAACTATCTTTTAAATCCTCTAACAAGGTCACACCTAACAGTGTGTTTGTAACCTTTAACAGGGTTGGCTCTTAACCGAGCTCACTTTAGAAGAGTGAACATTTGGGGTACTGGTCCTAGTGGTTTTTCCCTTAACAAGGTTTCCACATTAAAAATCCATGCGTTATGTGTTTATTTTCATTACTTTACTGTTTTGCATTTCACATAAGTTATTCTGGATTGATCGGTATACACTAGTTATTTACCATGTTTCAGTAAATAGTAATATTGCTTATCAATAAACATACAGAAGAAGGATTTACAAAGCATTCTGACAAGTAGTAATTTGATAAAATTATTTCAAGGCATTCATCTTGTAGGACTGAGTATAACTAGAGGCTTAAAAGTGATAATAAGTTATAAGGGTTGATTTGAGGATTAATTTTTGAGGCCACTGATTCACCCCCCCCCCCTCTCAGTTATTACTAACAATTGGTATCATATCTTGTGTGCTTAGAAGGAAGGTTCAATACCTAATCTAAAGATCATAAGATGAACAAATTAGATGTGCCCAAGTTGAACAAAGACAACTTTGCTTCATGGCAAAGCAGAATAAGACTCCACTTATCAAGTATTGGAAATGATGTTACTCAATACTTAGATACTGAATATGTGTTTCCCACAGGAGCACCCACAGTTGAAAAAATGAGAGAGAAGCATGAGCACAATTGCATGATGATAGACCTTGCTTCCTCACTCTCTGATGCTGAATTTGAAGATGTGAAAACCTGCAAAAATGCAAAGTAGAAGTGGGACAAATTGATGCTTGTACATGGTGGTGACAAGAATATTATGAGAGCCAAGGCAGAAAGCCTTAGATGAAATTTTGATGATCTCAAAATGAAAGAAGATGAAAACATCACATAGTACAACACAAGAATCAAAAAGGTAGTCAACGCTATCCAAGGAGTTGGAGGTGCACTATAAGAAGATACAGTGGTAAGTAAAATTCTAAGAACCTTACTGCCTACTTATGCTATTAGAGTATCTGTCATGCAAGAAATGAGAGTAGTAGAAAATAGCAATGTTACTCTAGACAATTTGAATGGAAGACTGATTTCATTTGAGATGAACAATTTTGATAATAGTGTCTTACCAAACATAGAGTCTGCATTCAAATATTCTTTGAGAATAAGTAAAACAAGTCATAAACACACTATGAGAAAAGATAGTGATAGTGAAAGTGAAGAAGAAGATCTAGATGAAATTGAAGCACTTATGGCAAGAAGAATGCATAGAGGCAAAGGTAAATACAAAGGTAAATTACCACTTGTTTGTTTTAATTGTAAAGAGATTGGAAACTTTTCTGCAAGATGTCCTAACAGAAGAAAAGATGACAGAAGTAATGACAGGTCATTTGAAAAGAATTTTGACAGAGGTGATTATAGAAGCAACCAAAAATCAGAAAGAAGAGATACCTGAGACTATAAGGACAAAGGAAAGAAGGCCAGTTACCTAGCTAAATGCAAAGATGATGATATTGACACTGAATCTGATGAAGACATCGAGATGGTGTTTGTGATAGTGAAAGATGATTTAGATTATGATGAAGAAAGGTATGTAGAAATTTCTCTCATATATAAAGTTAGTAAAAATGATGTCTGGATCATAGATAGTGGCTACACTCACCACATGACTGGTGACAAACAAAAATTTGAGACTTTTGAATACTATAATGGTGGTTTAGTAAGAATGGGTAATGATACACCTTGTCCAGTTGAAGGTAGAGGAACTATAATGTTGAATAACTTGATAAAATGTGAAAATGCTTATTGGGTGAAAGGATTGAATTATAATTTATTGAGTGATTCTCAGTTGAATAATTCAGGTCACAGAGTAGCATTTAAAAATAAGAAGGCAAAGATCTTCAATAAATTAGGAAAGCTGATTGGTATCAGTGAGCAGACAAAAGGTAACTTATTCTATCTGAATGATACTAACACCACTTGCTTAATGGCTAGAAACGAAGACATTTGGTTGTGGCACAAAATATTGTGTCATGTGAACTTTGAAAAAATGATAAAGATAAGAAAAAAGAGAAATGTTAGAGGCTTACCGATGATGACTAAGCCTGACAATATCATGTGTAAGAATTGTAAAAAATGTAAGATGACAAAGTCTAGTTTCAAAAGCAAAACCCATACATCTAATGCCATTCTAGAATTAGTCGATACTGATCTATGTGGACTCATGATGACAAAGAGTTATTATTGTGATAGATATTTTATTCTCTTTGTTGATGATTATTCTAGAATGATGACAGTCATGTTTCTAAAAGATAAATCAGAAGCATTTAAGATGTTTAAATGGTACAAAGCAATGGTTGAGAAAAAAAGTGGTAAGGAGTTAAAATGCTTAAGATCATATAGAGGAGGGGAATTTATTCCAGATGAATTCACTAACTTTTGTAATGAGCATGGAATCAAAAGACAGGTCTTTGCACTAAGAACACCACAACAAAATGGAATTGCTGAAAGAAGGAACAAATCCATTGTTGATTGTGCAAGGACATTGATGATAGAAAAAAGAATCACTCAAATCTTCAGGAGGTAAGCTGTTAGTACTGCTGTTTACACATTGAATAGAGTACAATTGAAGAAAGACACCAAGAAGACACCTTATGAGCTATGGTATGGTTACACACCCAATGTAAGTTACTTCAAAATTTGTGGTAGTCAATGTTATATCTTAAAAGATTATAGAAATGGAAATATTGACTCCAAGAGTGATGAAGGAATCTTTCTAGGGTATTCCACCAAGAGCCAGGCTTACAAATGTCTCAATAAAGCCTCTAATAAAATTGTTGAAAGTGCAAATGTAAAGATAGATGAATTTGCAGAGAAGAATGAAAAAGAAAGCACAAAAAAGAAAAGGACTACAACAAGTTTGTTTACAATGAAGAACCTGACACTCTACTTGACCAACAATGTAGAGATCTCGAGCAACAGATCATTGCACCCAAGCATCAGGCTGCAAATACCGACAATCAGGATATTGCTCAAGATGATGTACCAAGTGATGGAGAAAAGAATGAAGGAAAAAATGATGATCAAAATGATAGACAAAGAGATGAACTTGTACTTTCCAGATATGTTAGAAGGAACCATCCACAGAACCAGATCATTGGAGACAAAAGGGCTAGTATGAGAACCAGAAGTAAGTTTCTAAACATAGATATCTAATTTGTTATTATGAGCCAAAATCTATCAATGCTGCACTTGATAATGATGAATTGATAAGTGCTATGAATGAAGAGATTGAGAAGATAGAGAAAAACAAGACATGGACACTTGTACTGAGACCAGATGACAAGAATGTCATCGGTACTAAATGGATATTCAGGAATAAACTGAATGAGAATGGAGAAGTCACCAGAAACAAAGAAAGACTAGTATGCAAGGGGTATGCACAACCAGAAGGGATTGAGTATGGAGATACCTTTGCACCCATTTCTAGGCTATAAGGAGTGATAATATTACCTACTTAAGTTGCATATAAAGGCTTTAAGGTATACCAAATGGATGTCAAGTCTGCATTCTTAAATGGAATACTTGAGGAAGAGGTATACATTGAGCAACCATAAGGGTATGTTTATCTAGACAAGAAGAACATGGTATGTAGACTTCACAAAGCCTTGTATGGATTGAAACAAGCACCCCGAGCCTGGTATGAAAGAATTCATTCCTATCTCATAAGTATTGGATTTGTAAGGACTAGTGACAACAGTAATCTTTATTTGAAGGAAGATACTGATGCTAACATTTTGATTGCTGAGATATTTGTTGATGACATCATATTTGGAGGCAATGATATGCTATGCAATTCATTTAAAAATTAAATGAGCAAAGAGTTTGAGATGTCTATGTTTGGAGAGATCAAGTTCTTTCTTGGTCTATAGATCATGCAACTAGATGAAGGTATTTTCATTACACAATCCAAATAGATCAAGGAAGTGCTGAAAGTATTCAAGATGGAAGAGTCCAAACTAGTTGGAACACCGATGGCAATTGGATGTAAGATGACAAAGGAGGACAAGTCATTAGAGGTAAATCAGACTTGTACAGATCAATGATTGGAAAACTCATGTATGTTGTACATACTAGACCAGATATTGCACATGCAGTAGGAATAGTTGCAATATTTTCTACTAATCCCAGGGAATCACATATGATTCCTGTGAAAAGAATCCTAAGATATTTGAAGAATATCGAGGAATATGGATTATGGTATAGAAGAGAAGGAAAATTTGAACTTAAGGTCTTTACCGATGCTAATTGGGCTGGAAATATTGATGACTAAAAGAGCACAACTGGAGGAGCATTCTTTATGAGTGACATACTTGTCACATGGATCAGCAAGAAGCAAGGATGCATCTCTCAGTCTGCTATAGAAGCAGAGTATGTTGTTGCTGCTGCAAACTGCTCAAATATTGCATGGATCAAATAGTTACTAGAAGGTAAGCATATGAAAATTCTTGAACCATCAATTATCTATTGTGATAATACAAGTGTAATAAACATTTCCAAGAATCCAGTCATGCATGCTAAAACAAAGCATATTGCCATAAAAAATCATTATTTGAGAGAACAAGTTCAAGCAAAGGAGGTGATACTTGAGTATGTACAATCTAAGGAACAATTAGCCGATATCTTCACCAAGCCACTACCCAAGGATGCATTTGAGTACTTGAGAAAGATACTATGGGTCAGACCCCTGTCTACTAGTCAGTAAAATGACTAGAAGGCTGCATCAGCCTACATATTATCATAATATCATTCATGTTGATGCAAGCACAGAGAAATGGACTTCAAAGATAAGTCTATACACAACAAGGTATTTATCTACTCTAAGCACCAGAGTTGTTATGTTGAATATGGATTGGGATATTCAAGGAGTATATTATGGATAGAAAGGATTTGTTTGGCATTACTGTCAAAATTATTTGTTTGGTATTACTATCAAAAGGAGATATTATATCCATTATCACCTCTGAGAAAGATTATATTCATGGGAGAGATTATAACATTAAGGAGAGATCATATCCATTAAATTATCCAGAGGGAGAGATGTAACCAGAAAGGGAGAGTACATACAAAGGGAGAGAATTATTGACAAGAGACATCAAAAGATGAGAACAGTCAAAAGGAGAGATGAGAACAGTCAAAGAGAGAGATGAGAATAGTCAAAGGGAGAGAGTTTGACACAAGAGGAGAACAAATCACATTAGAAAAAGAAAGATTCTACATCTATCAAGTAAAAGGGATTGAATACAGACAGAGAGCTGCAAGGATCAAATCTAAGCTATAAGAGCTTACCAAGGACCAGATATTTGTATTGGTTATAGTACATAAGATTGGTAGTTTGATGAACTTAAAATTTTATATTTCATATTGTATTACTGATAATATAGTGTGATTATGTAGTGTGTTGCCATCAATGCCAAAGGGAGAGATTGATGAACTATAACTGATTGAATGTTTGAAGATGTTAAGTTGATGATTATGCAAGGCATTAAATCAGTTAATGTATTGTATTTTCATTGATGTCAACTTGATATAATATGTATGTTCATGGACATATTTCTAAAGAATTCAAAGAATCGATGAATCCAAGGCTATGCTATCTGTAATGCATATAATTCAAGTATTCACAAAGTGACTGTATACACCGATGGAGTGCACACCGACATATAGAGTAAAAGAGAAAAGTCACAGTGTTACCCGACGAGAAAATGCACAACATTACTGATGAGAAAAGTCACAGTGTTTCTTGATGAGAAAAGCACAGTATAACCCAATGGACAAAATTACAGTGTTGCCTGACGGATAAAACAAAGGTTGGAGATCGTGATGATAATTGAAGTCACACCAATGGAATAGCTAGTTATCACTGATGACTAACTGAAGGGTTGACCGACATAATAGAGAATTTAGAAAATGACAAAATTCTTAACTGTCAAGAGCTAAAAATAGACTTAACTAATACTTATTATTGTTTTAATCGACAAGATAAAGCCATAGATAAGTGATTGATTTAAAGCTGATTTGTCTAGTTGGCAAGAAGATCTCTTTGAGATTAAACTGGAGTTTTGCTTTAAATCTAATTGGCAATAATTGTGGATCACGCCAAGATCAAGAAAGCCAAGAAATGGTGAAATCATGTCTATTTAAGAGACAACCTAATTCATTATGAATTATGGGGTGAAGAAGAGATAAGAGGAAAGATGCTAAAGAGATTCTAAAGGAGAAGAAAGTCTTCATTCAGACCTGATCAACAAACTGAGGAAAGAGCTAGATTCTGCAGACACTGACAAACAATGAGACAACATCAGAGAGCATAACAGTGTGGAGCAAAGGTATTGAATTGATTATATTGATCAGAGAGGTAACACACTTACAATAGATCTGAAAATTTGCAATTCAAGTTGTATGTGTGAATAGGTCACTTTACTATTTTAGTTTAAGCATTGAAGCATCAAGTCTCTTAACCGAGTAGGACTTAAAAGTCTTCTACAATTGAGATACATCCCAAGTAGTATAAAAAATTTTGATCATACAAAGTAGCATTGGATATGCCCAATACCTATTGACAGGCCAAGTGAGTGTTTGATCAAGGATGGTAGCATTAGATGCCAGATACTAAGTGACAAACTATCTTTTAAATCCTCTAAAAAGGTCACACCTAACAGTGTGTTTGTAACCTTTAACAAGGTTGGCTCTTAACCGAGCTCACTTTAGAAAAGTGAAAATTTGGGGTGCTGGTCCTAGTGGTTTTTCCCTTAATAGGGTTTCCACGTTAAAAATCCATGTGTTATGTGTTTATGTTTCATTACTTTACTGTTTTGCATTTCACATAAGTTATTTTGGATTGATTGGTATACACTAGTTATTTACTGTGTTTCGGTAAATAGTAAGACTTCTTATCAATAAACATACATAATAAGGATTTACAAAGCATTCCGACAAGTAGTAATTTGATAAAAGTATTTCAAAGCATTCATCTTGTAGGACTGAGTATAACTAGAGGCTTAAAAGTGGAAATAAGTTTTAAGGGTTGATTTAAGGATTAATTTTTGAGGCCACTGATTCACCCCCCCCCCCTCTCTCAGTTATTACTAACAATTAGTATCAGAGCTTGTGTGCTTAGAAGGGAGGTTTCAAGACCTAATCTAAAGATCACAAGATGAACAAACAAGATCTGCCCAAGTTGAACAAAGACAACTTTGCTTCATGGAAAAACACACACACACACACATGTATGTATATACACATGTATACACATATACACACATGTGTGTGTATACACACCTATACACATATATACACATTGTTGTATATATATACACATATACAAACATACACACACACATACACACATGTATATATACATATACATATATATATACATATACATACATACATATATATATATATATGCATATATATATATACACACACACACACATGTGTGTATATATATATATATATATATACATATACACATGCGTGTGTATATATATACATCCTTGTAGCAATATAATATTGACACAAAAATGAGAATGGATTTTCCTTCCCAAAATAATACTCTCAATTCCAATTCCACTTTTCAATTCTAATTCTAGGGTCTGAGGTGGAATTGTGGAATGCTCAAAATGGCCCAAAATCAGAATTCGCAAAAACCTAGTACAATTTTTTATTTTGGAAACAAACACTGATTTGAACAATTCCAGAATTCATAAATGCCAATTCCTGGTCAATTCCACAAAATAAACGGGCCCTTAATGAACACCTAATTTTGAATATGGATCCTCTCTTTCTTCAATATCATATAAAATTAAGGTTATCCCTTATTTCTAGGTGTGCTCCTCTATTTTCTCTCCAATCAAATAATTCATTTTTCCCCTAGGCGCTATATCACTATTTGTAGCCTTTTTATTTTCTCTAGACCTCGGATTTGGTTGTGCCTTGAAATATTGCATCCTATGAATGCTTGGGACCCATGGTCCTAATTTGGCCATTGATTGGGTAGAAAAAATGTTTCAAACATTCTGTTCTTGGGAATAGAACATTTCAAACATTCTGTTACGCATGATTTGTGCTTAAATTTGAATCGGGGACTTATCTCGATGTTTTAGCAAGGGATTTTGATTTATAGTCTACATGCTTGATTTTTAGCCCCTGAAATATTTTGAAAGGTATATAAACTCCCTATCTCTCCTCATTTTGGTATCCATTATCAATTGCAAGCTATTCATGATCAATTTCAAGCAATCGAGCTAATGTAAAAACAAGTCTTTCTCTATACCCTATCTTCTTCTATGGTATCCTATAGGCCACTTCTCTAGCCTATTAGGGTTCTTGACTAACCCTAATCTTCCAAGGGTTCTCTACACATGATCCTTCTTCTTTCAACTTGTTAAAATCAACTAGGAAATCAATTCAATCCATCTCAAGCTTCATGGTCATCTTCTTGCTCCTACACACTAGGTGATCCAATAAGTAATCACTATCCATCAATGGAGAGGAAGGTCCAAAACAAAGCAATAGCATCCAACACAATGCCTAGCAACTTAGTTTACATTGAAACCCTAAACGAGTTCAATAACTTGCTCAAAACTCACTGAAATAGGGCTACAAGCATTAGGCCTAATCAGACACCTTTTTGCACATAACTTGAAAAAATTCTAAACAAGGCAAGAAACTAAGTCCATATTTAGAAACCATTTTTGAAGACCTTTAATATTTTCTAGGTCTTACCTTCCCAAACTGTCCGTAGAGAGGGTTCCTACTTACAAGCCTAAATTTAAGGGTTTCAACTCATACTGAGCATAGCCATTAGAGTCTTCATTTTCACCATCAGAACTTCCCATTGGATTTGGGACTTCTCCATACACATATCCTCATCTCCCCATACTTTGATTGAAGCAACCAATGCTTTCAATCACTCATATTTCCTATGCAATGCAATGTGATCCATAGCCATGCAACTCTGGCTCTCCTAGGGCATCACCTCAAAAATAGAAAAAAAACTATCCAGGGCCCAACCTTCTCCACACATATAGTACAAGGAGTCACCTCACCCATTCCAATAGCCTGTACAAGTGCCATCGTGGAATGATGAGCTATGACCCCATTTGCAGAAACTACCTGGTTCAGACCAACGATAGTGCATAAATCAAAAATATTTACACAAGCAAGGCAATATGAACAAAAACACAAAATAATCACATGTAGAATCAAGAATTTACGCAAACTATCTCATGCACCAATCAAAGTGTAGAGTTCAATCCATTAAACACCAAGATGTATATAAAATGCTCAACTGTAACTGGTTTTTCAATTACACGGTCCGTACACTGATTTTCCAAATTCATCCAACCTCATACACAGGTTGAGGGAGGCCTTATATAGTTGACTTGGATCCTAACTCAATGGTTTTAGACAGTTAGAAACTCAATTGCTCGAAGATGTCTTAATTGCAAGAAATGTTGTCAATGACAACATTGACAACTTTTACAACTTTTGGATTCTTGCATACAAATTGGTCAAAAACAATAGAAACTTAACCAAATTCATATCTAGGCTAAGTAAATAATCAAATAGGTCTCCTAAACACTCACTTGTCCAATTTGACCCTTAAATGCATAAATGCAACTTTTGCCACAACATTGACAACATTTACACAACTTGACAAACTTGGACAATACTTGCACCTAAGGTCACTAATGACCTAATGAGGCCTCCTAAGCTATCACAACACACCTTAGGACCCATCTAGTCCTATTATTTCACTAGTGGCTTGGCTAAGACCACTGCAAGCCAAAATCAAACTAGGAGCCTAGGTTATCAACGAGCCTTACCTAGGTGCTCCTACACCACAAACATTCAAGCTATCAAGTGCAAGGAAGAAAACTAGGTTCAAGATCCCTCAAGTCCAAGCATCTATCATTCTTCTCAAGAATTTTATGTGTTCCTCTCCATAGATCTAGCTTCTTTCCCCATTGGAGGCCAAGCAAAGGAGTGTTCTATCAATGAAGGAGATACCCATTCATCCACATCTATTCAAGTCTTCTCTCTCTTCTCCTCAATCAATATTGTGGTGAATTACAACATCCATTTCATAAGGTTATGTCTTTCATGATTTCCTTTTGGTTTTTTATGTTAAGTAAAAGATATTGCATCAACGTACTTGATCACATCAAAATAAGCATTTACATTGCCAAGGTATGATGTACTTCATTTATAGATCTCCTTTGCTACATGAAAATACACTTTCCTTTGTTTTATTTCATTTAAAGGTTGACTCCTAAAGAGAGGTTTAAGTGAGGCAAACCCCTTTATCCAACCTTCTTCCCTATTTTTCTATGTGCAGGAATAGGTTATGGAGCTGCTATTGGAAATCTAGGAAGATCAGGACCTAGCAATGCATCCTTGGAAGTTTGAGGTTAAGACCTAGGGAACAAAACATTTCAAACATTCTGTTCCTGGGCACAAAAAATTTCAAACATTTTGTACCTTCCATATCCATCCTAGATTTGGCTAGAACATAGGTAACAACTCCACGATATCAGATCTGCAGTTATAGGTGTTTGCAAGATTTGACTTGTCATAAATTTAGTGGCATACTTCCTATTCCAATTCCAAGTGCACACAAATCATCTTCAATCTCCTTCTACATTTGTTTTATAGATATTTTTAGTTCATTGCTTATCTTTACTAGTCATTTACATCATAGCCTTATCTATATCCTTCTCGATTTGAACAACAAAGGAATAGAAACTCCTAAAGTGAAGATATTATAGTAGCATCCTTCCTAAGTGGTGTTGATCATATTTTTATTGAGGTGGTTTTGTATTCCAATGTATTGTATGAATTGAGCAATCTTCACCTTTTCATTGCTCACCATTTCGTATTGTACAAATTGATAGTTTCCTAATACCTAGTCCACTTTGATGTTTTGGGTTTACACACAATATCCCAATTTACAAGGCCTAAACTTTTCTTTACATTCACTCCAGTCCAAACAAAATTTATTTATATTCTTTCAAGTTTGTCTAATGTATTACCAAAAAAATTAAATAAAGATAGAAAGTAAACATGAATGCCTTGAAGGGCGACTGCAAGTAGTTGAATCTTTCCTACATTGATAAGTAGCTTACCTTTCCACCCTTGCAACATGTTCTGCATTCTTTCCAATATGGAATTCCAAAATTCAGGGATAATATCCTTTGACAGTGAAAGGAAGGCCAAGGTAGGTCCTAGGTAGAACAACACTCTAGCAACCTAGTATGTTTTTTTATTTTGTTCTCTAAGTCCTCTTTTGTGTTAAAAAAGTATTAATTACTCTTCTTATAATTAGTGTGTTGGCTCGAGGCTTTAGCATAGTTATCTAGAAAAGGCCTTCCACTCCCTAACCTCAATCAAAGAAGCTTTTCCAAATAGGATTGTGTCATATACAAACTGCTACATGATAGAAGGTGAAAGAGTAGATGAAACCTTAACCCCTTGAATTCTCCCCTAGCTAACCAAGTTGATGAAGTTCAAGCCCAAAACTTTAGCAAGCATAATTAATAAGTATGGTGATAACATGTCTCCTTGTCTAGTGCCCTTATCATCTCGAAAGAAGCCCCTAGGAACCCCATTGACAATAACTAAGAACTAAACCATTTCCACACATTCTCTAATCAAGTTGATTAGTATTTCATTGAATCCTAGTATCAAAAGAACTTTTAATATGAGTTACCATCTAAATCTATCATATGCTTATAAATTATCAAGTTTTAGGCCCATTCCTAGAATTCAAGATTTCTCCATGGAGTGTATGATATCATGAGTAGACACAACAACATTTGAGATTTGTCTGCCAGGGACGAAACCTTTTTGGTTACAGTTAATAAAGTTATCCATAAAAGGTTTTATTCTATTAATTAAAACCTTGGTAAAGAACTTGTAAATGGTGTTCCATAGACTAATTGATCTGAAATCACCCATTTTTTAGTCTTTTGAATCTTAGGGACTAAAGCAATGAAAGTGTTAAGTTTTTTCAGCAATTTGCCTATCCTAAAGAAATCTTTGGTTACCATAATAACATCATAACTAACAATATCCCAAAATTCCTAGAAAAAAGGAGGGAAGCCATCAGGACTTAGGGCTTTATAAGCCTCCATAGAAAAGATAAAAACCTTCTCTTCCTCCTCAGTAATAGGAGCCATAATCTACTCATTATCCTCCAACCTAATGACATTAGGGAGATAATTCAATAACTGATCCTCCAATGCACAAGATCTTATTCCTCCTACTTCATTATAAGCCTTCTTAAAATAGTTAACCATTTCTCCCAATTGAGAGTCTTTAATGATTTCCTGATTTAAATAATCTATTAAGCTCTGGATAGTGTTCCTCTTGTGTGTGTGTGTGTGTGTGTGTGTGTCATATTTTCAATGTTCAGTTATATGTCATATAAGTTCATTCTTTGTAAGTAGATAAACACATTAATTCAAATGACTTTGTGCTTACTTGGAAAAATGATTCAACTAACACCACACAAGGCATACGTCTTAATTAATTCAAATATTAGAAAAAATAATACATTACTTTATGTGTGTAACCTATATTCAATGTTCGATTATATGCCATATAAGTTTACAAGTTCATTCTTTGTATGTAGATGAGCACGTTAATTCAAATGACTTGACGCTTATGGCAAAATGACTCAACTAACACCACACAAAACATATGTCTTAATTAATTAAAATATTAGAAAAAATAATAAAAATAATACATTAGTTGCCAACATTATCAAATTTCCTCATATGCAGTCTAACATTTCTTTGGTCCATGTTCAATAGTCTTTTGAGTAGAATGAAGAAGACATTGTCAATTGAAACTGTAATCCAAATAGCCTTGACTACTTAAGTTTGTTTGAAAACTTTATCTTTATTATTTTTTATTTAAAACGTTTCATCTACTACTTGTTTAAAAAATAATATTGTATCATTTATTTAAAAAATAATATTGTACCATTTATGTTTTATTAAAATAAAGTTTATTAAAAAGTAGTTATTTAAAAAAAATAACTTAAATACAATAGTCACCTACTTTAAGAAGATTAAAAATAATAAAAAACAAGAAATCATGTATAATGTTTGATGCTAATACAATTTATATAATTTACTTTTGTGTTATTTGTAGTCAATTCTCCAATGCTTATCCCTCCCTCGTTATATAATTACTTACTCTAATAAAAAGAAAATTAATAAATATATAATTTATTTATATTAATTTGAGGGAGGGGGAATCGTCCATATTATCTCACACGCAATGCACTAGATTCATTTCCTCCTATGCTTAATTAAAATAATAATTTTATTTAATATATTTAATGTTTTTAAAAGTATTTTAATAAGAAAATTGGAGTCAAAAGTATGTATCATTTTCATACTTTTAAATGTATTGCAAATTATTCCAAAAGACTCCATTACTTTATTTAAATGCATGTACGTGCATAAATATCTTTTGAGGAAAATACATAGAAAGAAGCTTCCAAATATATATCTATATTATATTCAATGGACCTATCATTCGATCCTTGGAATATTATTTCATAAATGTGACCTACCACTAGTTTTTGGAATGATTGGGCCAAGTGCAAAGAAAACTAGGTCCACACTTAACACATTCTTTATTATTAATTGAAAAAATTATACATGTCTCCTAAAGATATCTAAGCCGAAGAATGGATTTGTCATGTATGTTCACTATTTAGGGACTTTTAATTTTGGCTTTTGATATAACAATTATATCTTAAGAAAGTTAGTCTAGGAAAGCTTACTATTTGTAATTCAAAATGCAAGATAAGGAGGTAAAGTATTACAACTAGCAATAGTAATTGCACTTTGGTGTGTAATGGGTATGCCGAAAAGGTTTGGAAGGTCAATTAGGAATTTTTTAAGTTTATTACTTGCATGCATTTGTGCAACAGATAAGTTCAATTGGCAGGCCATTTAGAAAATGA
>MU223858.1:1747533-1770862 GCA_018584345.1 Thuja plicata
AGTGGCCTTGTTAGAGGACTTAGAACATTCCAATCTGAATGTCACCTTGTTAGAGGATTTATACAAATGACTGTTAGGTCAACCTTGTTAAAGGATTTAACTGATACAATGGTTAGAAAGTAATTAGTAGTTGTGATCTGGTACATACAACTTACTTTGCAAATTCAGATCCAATTATAGCTCTGATGTTAACTTATTGGATAGCCTGCATTGTCATTTCAACCTTTTGATCTTCTTGGAAATCCGTCAAGCAATCACACATGCAACTCTATGCTTTTGTATTCAACCTTCTCTGCCAGATTATGCTAAACAGTAAATCAACTATGAAACTCTTTTGCATTCACTTTTCATTCAGTAGCACTTCTACATCATCAATGAATAA
Source organism: Thuja plicata (assembly GCA_018584345.1). Lineage (NCBI taxonomy): Eukaryota > Viridiplantae > Streptophyta > Pinopsida > Cupressales > Cupressaceae > Thuja > Thuja plicata. The sequence continues at coordinate 1,747,916 of MU223858.1, forward strand.
CCCCTTGAGGTTATCATATACCTCTCTGTCTAGGTCAGATAAATCTTTAGCCGCTTAAACAAGATCGTAGATCTTAGGTTAGGTCAAATCCAACGGATCATCCCATCTTTACATTCATTTAATTCTCCAAAGTAGCCTCTAATTAAATCTTGAAACCATGCATTAATTATGGTTACCCATACATTAAATGATGTGGATCAATCTTTAATTAACATTACATATCCCAATAAAATTAACTAAGTCGGCCAGAGATCTCAAATCTCATCATTAATCAAACTTCTATAAGTCTTCCAACATCACTATTTTCACTCGGCAATTTCAATGGTGCTCGACATTGAACAACTTTTCTCGTCACGAACAACTTCACTCAGCACAAGAAACTTTGCTCGACACAAGCAACTTTGCTCGGCACTAAACAACCAGAAAAACTGTCTTTAAAAGATAAACAATTGATTACTTTGCCAGAGTGATAACTGATCAAGTACCCTTTTATTTTCCTTAACAAAACCATTCACTTGGTCTTATTGTTAAATCTTTTCCATCAACGATAGATATGGTACTCAAATAGATAACAATAGTCTCACCAGTAAAGGTTTGACAGCAATGACAAAATAACAATTGCTTGCATTGTCACTTTCCAACACTTACAAGGTTGTAAAGCCTAAGTGGCTAATGTTTTGTAATTGAAGAATTTGTTTTTTATTTTTATTGAAATAGAATGCAAGTTAGTTCTTGCAATTTCCAATTCATCTCTTTGTTATGCTATAAGCGAACCTTTGGTGGAGTAATCCTTAATCTAGTGTAATATAACATGTGTTTATGTATGTTTGAAATCCTTTCATAATTTATTTATATAATTTGTGGCATATTATATTGTTGAATAACATGTGCATTATTTTTCTTGTTTAACAAAGTATAATATAAGAGTAAGGTATTCTAGCTATTTGCATGCATCACCAAAACCTGTGATAGTATAAAACATTCAAAAGATATTTTGAATTCTTTTCTTGTGAAAGACTTTTAGTCTATAAATATTTTGAAAATTATTTCAAAGATGATATCATGTATCACTATAAAACCAACCATTTCAACATTAATAGCCAAAACTTTTAATTTAAATACTATATATTATAAAAAGTAATTATAAATTCTATAAATACATTTTAATGAAGAAAAAATTACTTTTTTTTTTAGATCCTATGAATTTTCATTATAAAGCCTTTTTTCATTTTATTGAATCAAATTAATGCCAGGCTAGGTGAAATTGATGCCAAAGTTGAGAAAATTCTCAAGACAATATTAAGCACATAATTTGTAACTTTTTTTTGCATGTTTAGGACACCGAATACTAAATTGAAAGAAAGTGGAGGGAAATTTAAGCTATAAGTATTAGCAATTTCCCATCCAAATCTAAACCTAATTCCAAATATTGACACTTTTTTGATTTATAGAGTTTTGAAAGTCATTTCCACTAATTGACCCATTATTAGCAGACATTCACATTAGTATACTCCTTTTTAGAGTTGACAAATAACAACTCAATGATGGTCATACTGTAAGAGTTGGTATATAATTCTCTAAACTAGGCAAGATTGGTTGAAGATTACAACCACCTAAGATCTAGGCACTTCATGAAACCACATGAGAGATCAACTATGAAAGGATAATTATATTCAACAAAAGGATGTAAGTGATACATTGATAAAATATAAATTACATAATATGATATTTTAAAGGGCACTACTTGGTTATATAAGTCAAGGTGAACATATGATTTCTTAAGACTATGACATGTCTTAAGCTTATGACTTGAGACAACTAACATGATAAATATTAAATAGCCTAGGAAACAAGAAGTAAACATGACAAGATGAGATCACATAATAACTAATACGAATAGAAATATTTCTAAAACCTATGTGTACCATAAGTAAACTTAAGTAATATGTTTCATTAGTAATTAGGTGATAAACATGCCAAGTAAACTACCTCTTTCACACCAACACCCGTTTAAATGCAACTTAGGGAGAATGTGCACAAATGCAAATAATTCTTGATAGGTATTGGATACTAGGTCATCTTAGGTACCTACATAAAAATGCAATAGAATCTATCCAAAATTAAGAAAATAAGAAAACCTAGCGGGACAAAACTACTCCCAAAATAGATGAAAATAAAACACTTTGAAAGGAATGAGATGGTAAAAATTGCACACAAAGAAAAAAAAACCCAATAAGATATTAGAAGAAGAGGTACCATGGAACCCCCCTCAATGTAGAGTCTCTTACAATGATGGTAGATACCTGACACTGAATGTTGGAAATGATCCAATTTTGTCAAACAATGTTCCTCCCCTTAGGAAGAAACAAAGATCAATATAACATAAAAATGTCTTCCCATTCCTAAAAGGAAGATGATGAAATATTGATGAGGTGTGATACCTCTCAAGCATGCTCAAGTTTAACCATAATTATATTGAAAGACATCACAATCATGTCAAGGATTATAGGCCACAATAATGTAGATGGCAATCTAAAATCTCCTAGAAACTAATGTATAAAATCATCCAAAGACAAAGATACCTTATCCAAATGTTGTACAAAAGTATCCATACAAATGTCAAACTATGAGGAAATATTACATAGAGAATGAAAAAGAGGGTTATATGAGAGTACATCCCTTCCTATTGTTTGACCAAGAAAAGGATTGATAATGTAGGTCAATGTCATACAACCCCATTTTGTTAATGAAATAAAAAATATTAGACATGCTTTAAAGGTAATCCATAGTACCCCCTAGCTTATTAGAGGGAAAGAGGGATGAGTTTAAGTACCCTACCACCATCCATAAGGAATCAAAGTAATCATTAATAAATTAAGGGATCTCATTCCAAAGTTCTCTCCTTCCCAATCTTGTGTGGGGATCATACACATTAACTAAATTCCACATCAAACTGCCCGTGGAGAAAGAAACATCTAATAAATTGGAAGAGAAGGAATAAATCTCCCCCTTTAGTTTTCCAAGATCCCACATGGTAACCACACCTCCCAAGGCTCCATTGGAATCACTAATGAGATATGAGAATCCTGGCCAAATCTTGTCAACAACTGAAGAGAAAGTCAGAGTGATCATTTTAACTTCTTGAAGGAGAACAACATCCACTTTTAGATTCTTGATGCAGTCTTTCTTATTAAGACACCTCATATTCCATGAAATAAATTTCATTTTTTATATTTAGGATTGGTATCTAGGTTTTTGTTTTCCTCCCATTAGTAATTTCCCTAGCTATCTCCATATGTCTTAATACTCACGTTGAGGGACAGAAAACTTTAGTCTCCAAACCGACATCATATTTTTGAGATCTAGTTTTCTTCTTTTGAGTTGTCTATTCCTCTTTTGTAGTACACAAAATGGTAGATCCAAGGGAGAAGCCAATTTTATCCACCAGATGGGTCTCTTGTTTCTCCTAAATTGACTCCTCTTCTTCCTCCTACCTATCTTTTGGATTTCTTGTTTATTACTTAATACATGGAAATACCCCACTTGGAGACTTATAATGTAAAAGGTGATCATTTGACTCATGTGAAAACATTTCAAACATTGTGTAGTAACTTCTATCATGATCATAAAATCATGGATAAAATATTTACTAGAATATTTAGAGATAAGTCCTTGCAACATTTGGTATTGTTCTTTGCCTCCTTATTCCATTGATTCTTTTCAAAAACTTTCTACTGGTTTTATTCAACAATTACAAAGCAATATTGATCCTAAGATTTCTTTGACTGATTTAATGCATTGCAAACAAGGTGTTAAAGGAAAAGTGACTAATTTTATTGGTACATTTAAAAATTTGCATGCTTATATTTCTTATCATGTGCCTAATATTGATTTTCAACGTATTTTCATTACTAATTTATAAAAATGCATTAGAGATAAGATTCTAATTTTTGAATTATGTTCCTTTACTCAATTGTGCATAATGCTTCATAATTATTAGCTTTAAGTGAGTCAATTTGAGAGCACCACTCCAATGACTCTAGTTGATAAGAGTGATGTTGCATCCAAGTCATTCAAAAAGTTTCAAAAACTTAAAGGCTTCAACAAGGTCAATAATTCATCAAACAACATTGATGTGCAAGTGGAACAACTTCTAAAGGTTTGGATCCTTTTCCATCTATTTTTAAACCTTCTCATAATTTTATATCACTTTCTGAATCTTTACATAATCTGATGTTCAAGTTGATTAATACTAATGTTTTATCACTGCCTCCCATTAAACCAATTTATCCTTCAAAAAATCCTCAAAATCCTTTGATCCCAAAATGTTTTGCCAATACCATCATCAACTTGGTCATGATACTGCCAAATGTTTTCGTTTGAAATCTATTGTCCAATACCTTATTGATTCTAATGCTATATTTGTTGAGGGTGTTAATGATCAAGAAAAAAAAAATGTTTCTCCTCCCAACCAAAACTTTTAAATTTATACCAATCTCTTACCTTCCCATTCTACTGTTACAATCAAGTCTTTCCAATCCTTTCCATATTCTTCCAATAATGTTGTTGACCCTCTTACTATAATGAAATATGATGATGAGTGTACCAAGGCCAACAATGTTCTCAACCTTATTGATCAATCCAAATCAAACCCCAAACCAACACTTAATATTTGCATTATATTTGGTCGTAAGGAGACTATTAGGGCTCTTGATGGTCCTCTTACATTGTTACAAAGATTAATGATATTCCTTCTCATAAAGTCCTTATAGATCCTACTCGCATGGTAAATATTATAAATAAATAATATCTTTACAAAACATGCCTCCAACAAGACTCCTATGGAAAATTAGATGTGATGATTAAGACTTTTAATGGTTTCATTGTCCTATTCATGGTTCCTATTGATCCCTGGACCAGGCTCTCACCTTAATGATGGGTAGTTTGAAAGTGTTGCATGAGTGGGATAGGGTGTGCCCTACAACAAAACCTTCAAGATTTTAGAAGCTGACTCTTCGTGGTTGGTGTTTGGGAAAAGGAAGGGAATAACCTTTTAAAAACAACCTAAGATAAGGGGAGGCAAAGCGCTGAATCAAAGCTTTGTTGGATGGGCTAAGAATTTTTCAGATTTATTCACAGGGGGTTTGACCATTCTAGTAAGAGCTTCATGCCTTCATATGTTTACAACATGGTGCACCATATTCCCTTCATTGTTGGGAGGAGAACGAGAAGCCAAAGTTGTTGGGCATAGGGCTCGACATTCATATCTGGCCATGGGAAGCATCTACAAGAATATGAACTAAGATACATTACTCCTAAATAAAGTGCAAGTCTCCTCAACAAGGGACATGATAAAATACCATATTTATCAACAAACATAAATAGATCTTATAAGGGTCAAAAGAAAAGACCACACTTCCTAAAAACCCTCTTCTTGAAGCGTAGACTGCAGAAAACATAAATCAACTAGATCAAACCTATGAGAGTTTAGCACATGACATAGTGATTAATAAAAAGGAAAAGGCACCTAATGCACAGGCCCCATGATTTATTAAGAGAGGACATGCTAAGGTGAGAGAAAATTCCCTAGTAAAGTAATGTTACAGTATGTACCCTTGGTCAATAGGCCATAAGGTCTTGTACTCAGGAAAATAAAACCTTTACAAATAATACGGTCTATTTCCTCCTCTATTGAATAAAGTCTTATATTTATAACCCATTTGTTTTGCAATCCTTTGAGGTTTTATAGAACAACCCTTAGTCAACATGATCACAAAATAATTACAATTTTGTTAAAATAGATTAGAAAGCCAAAAAATGCAACATGGATCACTCAATTCCTTGTGCTATAGGTGAATGTATTCTTCTGATTGGTCAATCAAAACATGCATGTCAATTGGGTTCAAAGACAAAACCATTGTGGCTTGACTAGAGATGCCATGATTGCACGGGCCAATCCGAATGTCGCGAAGGGATCAAATGTCTAGAATATTTTTATTCATGGAATTCCTTTTGAGAAAGAATATTACCCAAGTTGTGTCGGTGGGACCCATTAAAACATGGTTGTTCGGGTAGACACATGGTGGGCTGGAAGAACTTTGAGAAGGTGCATCCTCCACAGAGCGACTAGAAACTCTACCAAGCTAACACATATCAACCAGCATAGGGACCTTGGTGTTGCGGGCACACTCTACGTGATCATGTGAATAGAGGGTGAGAATGGACATTATTGTATGGACCACAGTGTACGAGTCTACATTTTGGAAAATGTTAAGGGATCTCGGCTAGTTGAGATTGAACATCATAAACTTTTTTTGTGGAAACCAGAGTTGTATCCATTGGGCTAGGAGTCAACCCAGTTTGGATTTCTTAGATAAGTTATCTTCGGGAGTTGTTTGGATGATAATCCAAGGCATTAGAAAATTTTCATGCAAAAGTGAAGATTAGATAATTTCTTAAAAAGAAAGCCAAAATATAAAATCAAGGTGGTGCAGGAGAACCTTAGGGTCCTAGTAGAGATCTGTTAGTAAACAGATTTGTCTTCTTAAACAACGTTCACAAATGACTCTAAAATGCCCAAAACTAAATGACAAAATGGAACTAATAGTTGAGCTACTTGCAATGGAATGTACAAGTGCTCTCTGAATTTTTATATGAAGGTACAGCTCCCTTCATTAGATTTATGATGAATACAAAACTGATTATGTCTTTAACCAGAAGACACAAAGGTAGAACAACATTTTACCCATTAATATGAAGTAAATGCAATTACAATTTAAAGAATGAGAAATGAACAAAAGAATGGCCAACATACCACCAATTTAAACTTCCCAACACAGAGAAATAAAGAAAGATTTAACACTTTATCTTACGTGTATGAAGCATAAAGCCAATTGACTTCATGATTTATACATGTACTTGACAAAATGAGTAGGACAACATTTAAAAATGATTGGAATCACCAACAGATTTATTTCAATCAGGAAAACACATATCAAAACCTACATATTAAATATATAGGTTTTCCCTTTATACTTAAACATTTGATAAAATGACCGACAAATAATTTGTATCCCTGCAACATTTACAAGCTTTGCAAAAATAAAAATATAATTTCCCTCCTTCACCTCTCTATTTCAATCTCATAAAATAGTTTTCCCTTCCCTCCAACCAATAGACTACTGGAAAATTCAAACCCTTTCTCTGTAGAAAATTTCCCCTTTTATAACCATTCTTCCCACCTATCCTTTCTTCCAGTAACTTTATTACTTGGGCATAACTGATTCTTGAAAATATGTGCTAATTAACCTTTTCTTTTGTCTTCTATTTTCCTCGTGATGGCTTTTCTCCTTTGTAACTGATTCTTTGGCAAATGAAGAGTAAAAATAACTCCCATAACTTTGATTTCTCCCTAAAATAACCTAAAATAACTTATTGAAATAAATTACTGAATTTATTTGGACCCACCATACATTTATAAGTTTGTATCTATCAACAAACTTTATGCCCACCGAAATCAATATTTTTCCTGACAGGAAACTTAGGTCTCCATGCGGGGGCACATAACTTTGTGCTCCATCGTTGGAGCGACCTAATTTTGAGATATGTTGGCCAAAACCTAGTTGTTTAAATTCTGACTGGAGGGATTGCACAAATTATGTCCGCAGAAAATGATATGTGCTACTGTGTGAGGGTCTATGTGACTACCACAAATGGTCACTTGAAGATGTTAGGCATCTCTGTTACTATACTTTCATCCTTTCCTTCTATATCAACAAGATCCAGAAAGTGCCAATGCCTTGATGTATTATCCCAAGCATGAATTGAATCGGGTCGGGACTGAATTATTTCCTTCCCAACTTGGACTTCCAAAATAAGTTCTGCATATTACACTCATCGGGCCATAACACACATCAATTTGTGACATTCATTTCTCAAATCATCTAAGGAATTACCAATGTGTAACTCTATGCACTTAGTTTCAGTGCATCATTGGGATGCTTTGTTTCTTTATATTTGCATCCTGGGAGTAAGTTTTGAGATTGTCAATGGTCAGACACCTCATGGCTTCGGAGATACCGATAAATATTTGTTAATCCATTCTGATCTTGAGGGTGAATTATAATTGGGGAAGTTCAAAAAGATCCCCTGTCACAATAATGATAACCAAAGCATGAAGCTCTGCCCTTACTTTATCAAAATCAAGAGGCATGGAGATCAGAGATTTTAAATTGAAATTTAAAATTAATAAAATATTTCTCAGTATTCCATTTTTGATCTGTCGGGGACAGTCTAAACCTTTGAACTTGAGTGGCCCCTTTGAATCTGTCTGCTCTTTGCATGAACTTCTAAACTTTGAACTAGCTACACCTAAATCTTGAAATTTGTACCTTTTGAAACAATAGGAGATGGAAAATTGAAATTTGAACTTTGAACTGGAGTTTGAGGTTCAAGTTCAATATCTCACTCGCTTTTGATGCTTCTTCTTCATGAAACATGAATCTCATTAAAAATGGTTAGCAAGAACTAATATAATAAATGGGGACAATTTATGAAATCTCCTTATGGGGCCTAATTTCAAAAGTTTAAAATAGGGGTGCTAAAAGTATGCCAAGAATTGGCTCTAACTTGGGATGTGGATGATAAAGACACAAAGAATTCAACATCTCTGGTTAAGAATAGTGTCTAGCCATTGGGCAATGGATTCAAAGCCGATAATAAGGTTATTCTTGCAAAGGACAAATGGAAAACAAAACAACACACCCAAACACCTAGACTAATAGTACAACCAAAACTTAGGAAAGCTAAAACAACCTACACCTAGGTCACACCAAAATTTATTTACAAAAGATATGGAAAGAAACCCATACCTTCAAGAATGTTTTCAGGTGCTCATATGAAGCCATTAACTGGTTTAGAGAAGTATCTGCTAGTGTGGAAAAGTGGCTGGTATGTAAGCATGAACATTATTAAAATAGCACCGACAACCGCTGTGAGAAGAGATCTTATAACAACACATTGTGAAGGCTTCCTCAAAAAGATATCAGGTCTAGAGAACCACTTTGCACCATAAATCTCTGGCTGCAACGTGTTAGTACCACCTTGGATGAGCTGATTCCTGTCAAGAGTATCCATGTTTCCTTCAATGTTATCATGATCTCTCAATGGTTTGGGTTGTAGCCATTCATCATTGTCTTGCATACACTCAAACTAAAAATACTCATAATCTACCTGCATATCAAAATGGGAGATATTTTCTATCTTCTGACCTATACACATTTCTTGTTCATGTTGATATTCCATGTTTTCCTAATCAAAACCACTTCCTAGAACTGGATTAGAAACTTCAAATGTAAACGAATCAAATTCAGAAAAATAAATATTATCCAGCAAGCTTTCATATAATTTTTCATCACCACACATCTCTTGGTCTTGTTGAACCATTATACCTCCATGATCAAAATCAATAGTTGAAAATGTACTAGAGAAATCAAATCTGAAAGATTCCAATTCGGACAAAGAAATTTTTGACGAAAAATTTTCATTTGACTTTTCACCAACAAATCCATGCTTAATAGGTGTATCTAGACATGTCAATGATAGGTTTGATTGTAAAGTATGATCACCCATGTCTTTAGGAGGATCATCATACTCAACATGCAAATAGTAGGCTCCAACAATGTTAGGAGAAATATTTTCAATGACAGGAGATGTACAAAAATCTTTATCACTAAAGACTGTAAAATTTTGATGGAGAGAGATAGATGGTGTTATTTTTTCTATTTTCAAAACAAGTCTCTTTTGCTGAGGCCTTTTCTTTGGGTTAAGGTTCTAATCACAAAGATGGATTTTAGATTGTGAAACATCTACCAAATTTATTCCACTTACAAGAAAATCATCATATAATCCAATATCCTCTCTTTGCGCATCTTCTAATCTTTGTACTTTCTGGCGCTTTAACAGGAATTTAACTTCAATTTGCAAAGTAGCAATGAAGACACATAATTGATTATTTTCATTTAGCTGACAGACTGAAGGGATTTTATCAACACATCTATTGAACCTATCAACAAAATCCCTGATGGATTCCTCTATTTTCATCTTAATTTAAAATAATTTAAGCAACAACTTATAAGTGTCAATGCAGGCTGAAATATTTCAAAAAAAATTACCTTGAGATTGTCCCAACTAGTGATGCATCCTTCTTGCAAATTCCAGAACCATTTCATTGCATCTCCAACAAGGCTCTCAACAAAAATATTTACAAATACATTTTTCCTTGCACTCCAAGAATTCCACAGGCAACAATGACTGCTTTAATGTGATCATTTGGATCTTGATTTTTATCTATTGAAAACTTAGGAAGGAATTCTGCTGACCTTTTAGGTAAAACTAAATATTGGGGCAAAGAAAAAAGTCCAATCTGAGCCCCCCATGGCTAAGCTGAAACCAAAGCCATAACACACTGGAACTATCTTACCAAAAGATTTTGCAAATTAAAACACGAAGTCGCCAATCTCTTTTATGCATAGAGATAATATAAAAGATGGAGAAAATAACTAAAACACTGATCCTTGTTTTCAAGATCCCCAGTGGAGTCACCAAAAATCTGTTAGTAAACATATTTGTCTTCTTAAACAACGTTCACAAATGACTCTAAAATGCCCAAAACTAAAAGACAAACTAGAACTAACAGTTGAGCTACTTGCTATGGAATGTACAAGTACTCTTTGAATTTTAATATGAAGGTACAAATCCCTTTGTTAGATTTACGATGAATACAACACTAATTATGTCTTTAACCAAAAGACACAAAGGTAGAACAACATTTTACCCATTAATATGAAGTAAATTTGATTACAATTTAAAGAATAAGAAATGAACAAAAGAATGGCCAATAGACCACCAATTTAAACTTCCCAACACAGAGAAATAAAGAAATATTTAACACTTTATCTTATGTGTATGAAGCATAAAGCCAATTGACTTCATGATTTATACATGTATTTGACAAAATAAGCAGGACAACATTTAAAAGTCATTGGAATCACCAACAGATTTATTTCAATCACGAAAAAACATATCAAAACCTACAGATTAAATATATAGGTTTTCCCTTTATACTCAAACATTTGATAAAATGACCGATAAATCATTTGTATCCCTGCAACATTTACAAGCTTTGCAAAAATAAAAATATCATTTCCCTCCATCACCTCTCTGTTTCAATCTTAGAAAATAGTTTCCCCTTCCCTCCAACCAACAAACTACTAGAAAATTTGAACCCTTTCTCTGTATAAAATTTCCCCTTTTATAACCATTCTTCCCAGCTATCCTTTCTTCCAGTAACTTTATTACTCGGGCATTATTAATTCTTGAAAAGATGTGCTAATTAACCTTTTCTTTTTTCTTCTATTTTACTCATGATGGCTTTTATCCTTTGTAACTAATTCTTTGGCAAATGAAGAGTAAAAATAATTCCCATAACTTTGATTTCTCCCTAAAATAACCTAAAATAACTTATTGAAAGGAATTATTAAATTTATTTGGACTCACCATGCATTTATAAGTTTGTATCTATCAACAAAATTTATGCCCACCAAAATCAATATGTTTCTTGACAACAAACTTAGGTCTCCATGTGGGGGGCATAACTTTGTGCTCCACCATTGGATCACCCTAATTTTGAGATATGTTGGCCAAAACCTAGTTGTTTAAATTCTACTAGAGGGATTGCACAAATTATGTCCGCAGAAAAAGATATGTGCTACTGTGTGATGGTCTATGTGACTACCATAAATGGTCACTTGAAGATGTTAGGCATCTCTGTTACTATACTTTCATCCTTTCCTTCCATATCAACAGGATACAGAAAGTGCCAATGCCTTGATGTATTATCCAAAGCATGAATTGAATCAGGTCGGGACTGAATTATTTCCTTCCCAACTTGGACTTCCAAAATAGGTTTTGCATCTTTAACTCATCGGGCCATACCACACATCAATTTGTGAAATTCATTTATCAAATCCTCTAAGGAATTACCAATGTGTAACTCTATGCACTATGTTTCAGTACCTCATTGTGATGCTCTATTTCTTTATATTTGCATCTCGGGAGTAAGTTTTGAGATTGTTAATGGTCAGACACCTCATGGCTTTGGAGATACCGATAAATCTTTGTTAATCCCTTCTGATCTTGAGGGTGAATTGTAATTGGGGAAGTTCAAAAAGACCCTTTGTCACAAGAATGATAACCAAAGAATGAAGCTTTTCCCTTACTTTACCAAAATCAAGAGGCATGGAGATCAAATATTTTAAATTGAAATTTAAAATTAATAAAATATTTCTCAGTATTCTATTTTTGATCTGTCGGGGATAGTCTGAAACTTTGAACTTGAATGACCCTTTTGAATCTGTCCTCTCTTCGCATGCACTTCTGAACTTTGAACCAACTACACCTGAATCCTGAACTTTGTACCTTTTGAAACAATGGGAGATGGAAAATTGAGCTTTGAACTTTGAATTGGAGTTCACGGTTCAAGTTCAATATCTCACTCTCTTTTGATGCTTCTTCTTCTCGAAACATGAATCTCATAAAACATGGTTAGCAAGAACTAATATAATAAATGGGGACAATTTAGGAAATCTCCCTATGGGGCCTAATTTCAAAAGTTTAAAATAGGGGTGCTAAAAGCATGCCAACAAGATTCTAGTTCAATTTTGGCTTGTAGGTGTTTCTAGCTAGCCACCAATGAATAAGGACTATTATAAAGTCCCAAGGTGTGTGGAGTGATGTGTAAATAGGAGTTTTTAGGTTTAATTCAAAGAGGTCCTAGTTAGTCTATTTTTGCACTAAGTGTTAGGAGAGTCAAAGTAGGTCAAAATGTGGGCTAGAATCCAAAAATGAGATGAAAGAGGTTTTATGAGGTCTAGACATGGTTTTGGACCAAATATGTTGATTTTCAATCCAACTATGCAAGTTAGGAGTAGTGGAGAGACAAGATTGCAAAAATTGCAAAAGTTGCTCATGACAACATTGCAACTTTGAAAAGTTGTCATGACAACTTTCCTAAAAGGTTGAAAATAGATTTAAATGGGTCTAAACCTTGACATTAGGGTCTAAGCACATGGAGGAGGAATATATAATAATAAATGAAAACTAATTTAAGGGTTGGTTGTCAGATTGTACAGACTGATTTGGAAGAAGCACTGGTTTTGCAACACATAGACACTTTTTAGCCTTCATCCACACCTAAATGGATTGAATGGTCCTCTATTATGCATTGAGGATTTAGTGATTTTTATGTAGATACTCTTTGTGGAATTTATTGGAAAATTTTGTTCATTTCTTTAGCATTTTGTAAATTCTTTTGTTTTCTCTGGTTCGATGTCCTGAACAGAGGTAGTTATGTAAATATGGCTCCTTCTTGAATTCCAAAATTTGAATCCTTATGGCCACTTGGAATCAAGAAGGGCACTCTATATACTATGTAAATTTATGTTTTTGTGTCTTTGAGAATTGGAGATAATGTTTCCAACAAGCCCTAGTTGAGTTCATGGTTAGCCAACTAGGAGCTTGCAGTATTGCAGAGGGATAAAGAATGGTTGGATGGATTGGTCTATGCCAATCCCAAGTTTGATAGTGTAGGGGAATGTGACATGGTCATATGGTTGAAAGGAAAGGATTAGGTGAGCCCATTTGGTGGGATTTTGAACTCTTTTTTTGCAGACTGGTCTACATGCCCTAAAAATCCTTAAAAATAGGGGTTTGCTGAAAGTATAGTGTACAGACACTTGAAGGAACCAAGACCTAGAGAATATTGAAGCCTAGGTTGGTCTTAGAGTGAATCCAAAGTTAGTTTGGAGGCTTATTAAGGAAAATTCACACAAATTCCAACATTTCAAATTTTAGGAGGCCTAATTGAGCAAAAAGGCTACAAGGCCTAAAACATAGTGATTCAAGAACTCGATTGAAAAGCCCTTGAAGGATTAGTGGAAAGGATCCAAAAGCCTATTGGGAATTATGGAGAAAGAGGTTGGACACATAGTATCATGATTAAGAAGGATTGAAAACATAGTTTCTTGGATAGGACCCATGAGTGCATAGTGTAGGATTTGAGAGACAAATCCACAGAACCCAAAGAACACTTGCATGCAAGAAACCTATAATAAGAAAGAAGTAGGAAGGGGGAAGGAGAAGAAATCAAAAGTCACTCAAGAAGTGAGAGCTAAATTTTAATCTAAATTAATGAAGAAATAACTACAAATTTCAACCTATAAAGGTAAACGAAACCCTAAAACTAGAAAAGCTAGGTTGCACATTAATAATTAATATGAATATTAATTATAATGCACCTAAGAGATAGCTTAAGTAAACTAGAGTAATAAAAAACTTAATTAATTAAATCAAAGTGATCAAATTAATAAGTGTAAATAGATAATTTCTCTAACACCCCCCTTAAGCGAAGCTCAGGAGGTAAGCTAATCTAGCATAGCTATGAAAGTAGGAAAATGGGTCCTGGCAACAAGGCCTGATCAGGTACCCAAGCAAAACCAAATCTCTGTAAAGTGGAGAAATAGAGAAAACCACATGGGAAAAACCCTACTCCAAGAAGAGATAGAGAAAAATGTAGAAAATAATGGCTCAAGAGACTCTCTCAAAACCATAAGTACACTCAGACCCCCCATGAGAGAGGGATGAGACACCAAAGCTCCCCCAGAATGATGGAACCCCTATAGGAATGATCAAACCAATGGAACTCCAATGTGGAAGAAACAGAGGCACGGAGCAACAAGGAAACCCCTGAATGAGAGGTGAAACCAGAAGGCCAAGTTGGTGCTCAAAGGAGAATGAATGAGACTCCTAGAATGGAATCCCCAATGAAGGTGGGCAAATAGATGGGCTGAATTTGTTAGCTGGGAGGAGATGAATGTCCTTGGATATGCCCTCAACAATTGGAGGGGAAGGCTCAATGCAGGGAGCGACCATAATAGAGACTGTTGAAGAAGAATCATGCTGAAAAAATGTAGGCACAACAGGAGGAGGAGGTAGAGAAGCCACAACTCTGATCTCAGGAGAAACACAAAATTTCAGGTGACCTGACTTCTTCTCACTAGGCACTCGTGAAGTAGGAGAGATAATCTCTAACACTGGAGATGATGGACCAAAATGGGAGAAGGAGTACAGGCAAGTGGCATGATCAACTGTCCCTGTAGCAACAATGTGGCCAGTCACACTATCTTTAATGTGTACAGAATCTGCAGTGAACTCAACTCTCTTCTCTGTCCCGTTGTGAGTAATCTAATAAATGGAGAGAAGGTTTGATGACAAGGATGGAACACATAGTACATTATGGAATGCACCACCATTGATGTCAATAGAACCCTGACCACACACAGGCATAACGGTGTCATTCCCCATCAAGATGTGTGGGGTAGGAGAGGCCGCAACATATGAGAAGGAACTCCGAGAAGATGCCATATGATGTGAAGCACCAAAATCCAGTAACCACCTAGAAGAGGGAGCTATATAAGATGCACATAAGGCATGACCCTTTCCATTGTCTAACCCATCTGCCTGAGATGATGATGAAGAAGACCAGCAAGAAGAGGAAGAAGGAATATCAATGTTGCTCTTATGAAGAAGAGTTGTCAAATCAGCAATCTGTTGGGCATATCCATCTACCTTCTTCTGAAAGCACTGAGACTCATTATGATTGAACTTATTGCAATAAGTACACTTGGTTTTTTCTGTCTTCGATATCCCCTAAGGTGAAGGAGGCAGGCCAGAGGAATGCTAGGAAGGAGAATCTTTCAAAGATTTTGTGAAGCATCATTCAAATTTTGAATCTTTGACTGCTCTCGGGTCAACCGATCATAGAAGGCTGCAAAGGAAGGCATATTGTGCCTAGGACCCAAGGCATCCATAGTGGAAACGAAAGTGGAGGAGAAAATATAGAACTCTCCATGAAGCTTTGAGAGTATCAGAAAGATACACTCATCATCTAATTTGGTCTTCCCACATCCCTATGAAAGTGATTGGAGAGCATTAAACTTCATCAAGAAGTTCTCAATGGTGGAAAAACTATTAGGAGACAAGGATGTCAACTCTACATCAAGGTGAAGTTCCCTGAATGCATTCACTATGCTAAACAGATCTGCAAACTTTCCCCAATAGGTGCGAGGAGTGGTCAAACCATCCAGATGAAACATGAGGTTCTTTGAAATTTACAGTGCAATCAAACCCATGGCTTCATCTATTTTGTTTATGTACTGAAGGACCTCAAATGGACACTGCAGAATAGGTTGGTTCTCATCCAGACATGACCATAAGCCACGTGACATGAGTAGCCTTGTCATGTGTGCTTTCCAGGTGTGATAATTATGTGGTGTCAGCCAGGCCACAGAGGGGTCCGACATTGAGAGAAGAAGTAGACAGAAGTAGAAGGGTCATTTCTGAATTAACGTACAGAAAGAAAATGCACCCCTCACAATGTATAAATCTAACCCCTGTACAACAAAGAAATAATTATGGAAAGCACAAAAAACAAGAAGAAAACCTAGACGCCAAATGCAGAGAGGGAGGAAACAGAAGCCTCTACTTCAACACCAAAAATGAGAGCTCAAATGGCTGAATTAGAAAATGAGACCAGCATTATCATATCCATCTTGGAGACACCTTTCCAACAATATTTCTTTTTCCAAAAATGGACACCGTATGCACAAGTTATGGCCGAAAAACCAACTGCTCCTCTGAAAATGAGCTCTCTTGAAAAAACTGGTCATGACAAAAAATTTGACGATCAAATGACCATCACAGGGCTTGGGAAAAAATTTGATGGCCGTCTGCACGTCGTGGGCCCATCTCACTGGATAAAAATTTTAGTTACTGGAAAAAAATTCCGGTCGCTGGAAAAACTGAAGTCGCCAAAAAAATTTCAAAAACTATCGGCAAGAAAAAAATCTGGCATGTGATGTCGGCAATGACGTCACCGCTGTGTGCACGGTGGTGGGCCAGTTGCTGTTGCTGGTGGTGGTGGCGGTCAGGCTACTCCCAGGTGGCAGCACCGCTGGTGACTGGTGGCCGGTGGGCGGTGCGGGCTGGGTCGGGGTGGCACTGAGGTGGCGCGGTGGTGGTTGCTTTGGCTGTGCTCGGCTGTGCCTCCTTAAGCCCTAAAAAATGTGATTTTTTGAGGTTTATTTTTATTTTTTTTCTTGATTTGTGTGTCGTACAGCCTAGGAGGGAGAATTTTTTCCCAGAGGTCACTATGGCCAAAAACAATAAAATTTATATAATTTTTGACTCTCCCAAGCCTTTTGAGCGCAATGGTGGAGTCCGTTTTGGCTCAAAGTGCTCCAGAAAATAGTGCCTCCTCAATATTGAAGAAAAAACCCCTGAGAAGCTATGGTTTTCTTCTTCAAATCATGGCTTCAAAATCTTTAGACCAGGCAGTAGTACGGAAGCTCTGATACCATGTAGGATTTGAGAGACAACTCTACAAAACACAAAGAACACCTACATGCAAGAAACTTGTAACAAGAAAGAAGCAGGAAGAGGGAAGGAGAAGAACTTAGAAGTCGCTCAAGAAGTGAGAGCTAAATTGTAATCTGAATTAATGAAGAAAGAACTACAAATTTCAACCTATAAAGGTGAACAAAACCCTAAAACTAGAAAAGCTAGGTTGCACATTAATAATTAATATGAATATTAATTATAATGCATCTAAGAGATAGCTTAAGTAAACTAGAGTAATAAACAACTTAATTAATTAAATCAAAGTGATCTAATTAATAAGTGTAAATAGATAATTACTCTAACACATAGAATACTTGTGAAGGATTGGAGAGTGTTTGAAGTTGATTGGAGAGATTCAATGGTGTAGAGGATTGAAGAAATAATCCTCTGGTTAGGGTAAAGATAATTTTCCCTAAAAAGGCTAAGAAATATCCTTAAGAAGATCAAGGAAGATCTTGAAGTGGAATCTCCCCATCAAGGTTGTATCAGAGCCATTGAAAGGCTTGAGAAGTGTGTTGTGTATGTCAGAGGTAAGTGAGTCAATAGGAGAAAGAACCATGGTGACAAATGCAGAGATAGCAAGAGATTTGACAGAGCAACAAGAGAGGAATAGACTTCTAGAGGAAGTTATGGAGGCAATGAAGCAAAGGTTAGCAAAATTTTCAGAGACTATAGACAAAGTGAAGGAGCAGTTAGAGCATGGTAAAGATAAGGGAAAAGCATAAAGAGAAGATGTGGAACCAGAACTAGACCCACCATTACCTGAGGAACCTTTCCTCAAAGAACTCAAATAATTGAGTGGTAAAGCACTTGAAGGCATCCCTGTGTTCACTGGAAGAATGGATGAAAAATTAGTTATGTAATGGATTGAAGGAATGAAGAATCACTTCGAATGTGATGGGATTATAGAGGCTCAAAAAGTGAAGATAGACAAGTCTAGATTGAAGGGGCAAGCCCTAACTTGGTGGAAGTTCCTACAAGAAGAAAGAGAGAGAGAAGGAAAGAAGCCTATAGTGAATTGGAAGGATATGGTGACTAAATTCAAAGAAATCTACCTACTGGATGATTATGAAATCCATCTACACAAGAAGAGACAAAATCTCAGATAGAAGGAGATCGATGTTGCCTCTTATACAGAGGAGTTTCAGAAGTTGTGCCTTAGATTCAAGGTACATGAAGAAGAAAGTATAAGAGTGGAAAGATACCTCAATGGGCTTAGGTGGAGCATTAAAGAATATATAAGCTTGTTTACCCTGACTACTATCCATGGCTCTATGAAAATGGCCCTCAAGGTGGAGGAAATAAACAAGAAGAAGCAAGAATCTAGCTCTAGGGGAAGATGAAGAGGCAAAGATTTTAGATGTGGAAATAGAGGAGGTTCTAGTGGTAGAGGTAGTGAACATAGAAGTCAAGGAGACTCTAAGTTGATTGAACAAGTAAATGATCCAAGAAATAGAGGTGGTTATGGAAGAGGTAGGAGTTACAATAGTGGTGGAAGAGGAAGGACTGGTGGCTCTAGCAGAAGTTCATATTTTGCTAGCATAAAATGTTACCATTATGGGTAAATAGGACACCCTGCCTAGAAATGTCCATATAAGGAATCATCCTCACATGGTGAGAATAAAATAACATATTTCCAAGAAGAAGATAGTCATGTCAATAAATCAAAGATAAATCTTGATTCAGAGAAGGGTGAGAGTCTAATGATTAGGAGAGTGTTTCTCAAGGAGCCTGGTAAAGAATAACACAAGAAGAGGAGATCCCTATTTAGGGCCAAATGAAAGATCCTTGACAAGGTGTGCAGAGTAATTATAGACTCCGAATCCACATATAATGTAATCTCAGAGGAGGCAATGTAGAAGTTGAAGTTAAACAAGATACCCCATGCATATCCCTACAAGGTAACTTGGATAAACAAAGGGAAAAACATATTGGTTAATGAGAAAGTGTGGGTTGAATTCACCATAGGAGGGTACCAATATAAGATAATATGTGATTCTTACCTATGGATGCTTGCCATCTGTTACTAGGAAGACCATGGAAGTATTACAGAGAAGCAATCCACTGTAGCAAAGAGAATAAGTACTCATTCAAGAATAATTACATCACTTATAAGATACAATCCTTGATAGAGGAGGACACAGTGAAGAGTATGGACTCCAATACACTCCTCATGAGTGGAAAATAATTCCTAAGTGATATGAAGAATGAAGAAGGGATTGGGTATGTCATCATTGTGAAACCAAAGGAGGAAGAGACACAAGAACAAGCACCTATGCCTACAGAATTAAAATAGTTGCTAGGCCAATTCCAAGACATCATTTGTGATGGGACACCAGCCACCCTACCTCCATAAAGAGAAATCGGTCATCAGATTGATTTTGTGCCAGGGGCATCATTTCCTAATAAATCTTCCTACAAGATGACACCAAAAAAAAACAATGAGATTGCAAGGCAAGTCCAAGAGATTTTGGACCAAGGACTAATCAGAAAAAGCATCAGCCCATGTATTGTTCCAGTGGTTTTGGAACCTAAAAAGGGAGGTAAGTAGAGGATGTGTACTTATTCTAGGGAAATAAATAGGATAACAATTAGGTATAGATTTCCAATTCCTAGAATAGAATACTTGATGGATTGTCTTGGGGGTGCTAAGTACTTCTCAAAAATAGACCTTAAGAGTGGATATTATCAAATGAGGATGAAAGAGGGGGATGAGTGGAAGTCTACCTTTAAAACCACAAAGGGATTCTATGAGTGGTTAGTAATGCCATTTGGGCTTAGAAATGCACCTAGTACATTTATGAGAGTAATGAAAGTCCTAAAAGATTATATAGGTGTGTTTGTAGTAGTATCCTTAGATGATATCCTCATCTTTAGTAAGAGAAAAGAGGAGCACATGAGACACCTAGAAATTGTGTTGAAGAAAATCCAAGAGGAGAAGTTGACCATTAACCTTGAAAAGAGTGAGTTAATGAAACAAGAACTTGCTTACCTAGGGTTTGTAGCCTCTCAATGTGACCTAAAAATGGACAAAAGAAAAGTAGAAGCAATCCTAAGTTGCCTACTCCAAAAATAGAGATAGAAGTGAGAAGCTTCCATGGTTTGGATAAGTTTTATAGGAAGTTTGTGAGAAGGTTTAGTGATATTTGTGTACCTATCCTAGATACCATAAAAGGTGGAGTTAAGACCAGATTCATATGGACCAAGGAAGCCAATGAAGGTTTTGAGAGGTTGAAGAAGGAGATAGCTACAGAACCCATACTTGTGATTCCTAGTTTTGATAAGTTATTTCTTGTGGAGTGTGATGAAAGCAATATAGTTGTGGGGGCAGTGTTGAGTCAAGAAGGGAGGCCAATAGACTTCTTTAGTGAAAGGTTAAATGAAGCTAAGTCAAGATATTACTCTTATGATTTGGAGCTTTATGCATTGGTCCAAGCTCTCAAGAAGTGGAGGCACTATCAAATATTACCAAAGGAACTTGTTGTAGACACAGATAACCAAGCCCTAAGTTATATAAACACCCAAGAAAAGCTCAGTCTTAGGCATATCAAATGGATGGAATTTCTTTAATCATACACATTCACCATCAACCACAAGAAGGGGTTAAATAATAAGGTTACAGATGCACTTAGTAGGAGATTTATCACTATCCAAGAAATCAAATTTTAGAGCATAGGAGTTGAAGGATTCAAGGACCTATATGTAGGGGATGCAGATTTCTCATAAATTCACAAGGTACGCATTGATTTTGATAATCACTTTCATAGTAAATATGTTGAATACATCCTGCAGAATGGTTTTTGATTTAAAGGGAAACAACTATGTGTTCCAAGAGGGTCCATCAGGGAAAAACTCATTCAAGAGAAGCAATATGGTAGCCTAAGTGGTCACTTTGGGTTGAATAAGACCTTAGATCTAGTGGAAAGATTCTATCATTGGCCTAAGGTGCAAACGGATGTTAGAATATATGTGCAATAGTGTGTGATTTTCCAAAAAGATGAGGGTACCTCTTCAAATGTAGGACTTTATCAACCATTACCCACACATAATAGGCCTTGGGAGTGCATAAGCATGGAATTTATATTGGGATTTCCTAGAACCAAGATTGGTTTGGATAGTGTATATATTGTGGTGGACCGGTTTAGCAAAATGACTCACTTCATTCCTTATAAAACAACCCATGATGCTAGTTACATTTCTCAACTCTTATTTAGAGAAGTGGTAAGGATCCATGGCCTACCAATCAACATTCTCTTAGATGGGGATGTGAAGTTTATGGGGAACTTTTGGAAAATACTCTGGAAGAAGTTAGGAACCAATTTGGCACATAGTTCTGCATATCATCCTCAAAAAGATGGTCAAATAGTGGTAATCAATAGGGCGCTTGGGAAATTGTTAAGTTGTTTGACCAAGGAGTATGGTCAAGGGTGGGATCAAGTCATTCCACAAGATGAATATTTCTATAATGATAGTACAAACAGATCCACGGGTAAGATTCCATTTGAAATTTTGTATGAACTGCATCCAAGGGAAATTTGTGAGCTCAGAGAGTTAAAGGTTCATGAATAAGTTAGTGGGCATGCAGATGAATTTTCACAATCTATGAGAGAGGTCCATGAGCAGGTGAAGAAGACTCTAATGGAGGCAAACCAAAAGCTAAAAGCTAAGGTGGATGAAGGGAGAAGAGACTTACCGTTTGAAGTAGGAGACTTGGTGATGGTGTATCTCAATAAAGCCAGACTATAGAATGGCATTCCTAGAAAGCTTCAGATGAGGATATTTGGTCCATGTAAGGTATTGGCTAAGTATGGTCTTAATGCTTACAACTTAGATCTACCCAAGGAGATCTAAATATCTCATATCTTTAATGTGAAGGATTTAACTAAATAAAAAGGTCCAGATGTAGATGAGAAGGAGTACAGTACATACATGGAAAAGGATTTGGAAGAAATTAATGTACCTGTCCAGACTAAGCCTCAAGCTGAAAGGGTCCTAGATTCTAGAATGAAGAAGAAGAATATACACAAGATCTACATGGAACATCTAGTAAAATGGGAGCATCAACCAGAATCAGAGGCTACTTGGATGGAAAAAGGTGATTTCAAGAAGCATAACATCAGTTTAGAGCTCATCACACCCCAGGTAACTTAAATTTCTTGTTGCAGGGGGAGAATGGTGCAGGAACACCTTAGGGTCATAGTAGAGGGTAACATGACATAATAACCTGGCCAAAATAACCCTGGAGACAATAACCCCACCATAATAACCCAAGGACACAATAACCCAAGGTCACGATAACCCATGGACAAAATAACCCATGGACAAAATAACCCATGGTCATTTTAGATCAAGTTAGTATGCTAAAAAAGGGATTGTGAGGCACCATAGAGGATATTTAGGTCATTTTTAGACCATATATCCATTATATACCCC
>MU223858.1:1771653-1793150 GCA_018584345.1 Thuja plicata
CACTTATACACAAGTACTTGTAAAATTAAAACAACTGCAACCTGATCTAAACCCAAAAACTATACTTATTGATTTTGAATTAGGTTTCAAGGGAGCTATTTCTGAAATTTTTCCAAATGTCACTTTTCGAGGATGATTTTTCCATTTCTCTCAGTGCTTGTGGAGGAAATTTCAATAAGAAGGTCTACAAACACGTTACAGTGTTGATGAAGAATTTTCATTTGAGATAAAAAAAAAAAAAACTTGTTGCATTAGCTTTTGTGCCTCAGATATATGTAATCAATGCATTCAAAACACTTCTACAATCTCCTTATTATATAGAACATGAGGAGACTTTGCAACCCATAATTGATTATTTTGAAGACACATGGATTGGAAGTCTAACTAGAAGAGGCAACAGATGGTCACCNAAGTTTCCAATCACAATGTGGAACTTCTATTCAGCTATTCAAGATGATCTTCCCAAAACCAATAATTCTATTGAGGGATGACATAGAGGATTTAGTGAATTGCTTCAATCATCGCATAGCTCAATCTGGAAATTCATCAAAGTAGTGAAAAAAGAACAGGGGTTATTTTTTCCATAGGTTATTTTGACTGCGGATTATTTTGGATTGGGCTATTATGACCCTGGGTTATTTTTTCCTCAGGTTATTGTGGTCGGGTTATTCTATCCAGCGTTATTTTGGCCGGGTTATTATGTCCTATATATCCTAGTTCAATTTTGGCTTTTTGGTGGTTCTAGACAACAACCAATGAATAAGGACTATGATAAAGTCCCAAGGTATGTGGAGTGATGTGTAAATAAGAGATTTTAGGTTCTTGTTTTTGGTTTAATCCAAAGAGGTCCTAGTTAGTCTATTTTTGCACTAAGTGTTAGGAGAGTCAAAGTTGGTCAGAATGTGGACCAGACTCCAAAAATGAGAGGAAAGAGGTAGTATGAGTTCTAGAAATGGTTTTGGACCAAATATGTTTATTTTCAATCCAACTATGAAAGTTAGGAGTAGTGGAAAGACAAGATTGCAAAAGTTGCAAAAGTTGCTCATGACAACTTTGCAACTTTGAAAAGTTGTCATGACAACTTTCCTAAACAGTTGAAAATATCTTTAAATGGATCTAAAGCCTAACCTTAGGGTATGATAATGTAGGGGAGGACTATATAAGACTAAATTAACCCTAATTGAAGGGTTGGTTGTCAGATTGTATGAACTGATTTGGAAGAAGCACTGATGTTGTAACATAGAGATACTTTTTAGCCTTCATCCACACCTAAATGGATTGAATGGTCATTTGTTATGAAATGAGGATTTAGTGATTTTTATTTAGATACTCTTTGTGGAGTTTATTGGAAAATTTTGTTAATTTCTTTAGCATTTTGTAAATTCTTTTTTTTTTCTTTGGTTCGCTGTCCTGAACAAAGATAGTTATGTAAATATAGCTCCTTCTTGAATTCCAATGGTTGAATCCTTATGGACACTTGGAATCAAGAAGGGAACTATTTATACTATGTAAATATGTGTTTTGGTGTCTTTTTGATCATGGGAGCTAATTTTTCCAACAAGCCCTAGGCGAGTCCATGGTTACCCAGCTAGGAGCTTGCAGTGTTGCAGAGGGATAAAGAATGGTTGGATGGTTTGGTCTGTGCCAATCCAAAGTTGGAGAGTGTAGGGGAATGTAACATGGTCATTTTTTTGAAAGGAAAGGAGTAGGTGAGCCCATTTGGTGGCATTTTGAACTCCTTTGTTGTAGACTGGTCTACATGCCCTTAAAACCCTTAAAAATAGGGGTTTGCTGAAAGTACATTGTACGGACACTTGGAGGAACCAAGACCTAGAAAATATTGAAGCCTAGGTTGGTCTTAGAGTGAAATAAAAGTTATTTTTGAGGCTTGTTAAGGGAAATTTGGAGAAATTCCAAGATTTCAAGTTTTAGGAGGCCTAATTAAGAAAAAAGGCTACAAGGCCTAAAACATAGTGAATCAAGAACTCGATTGAAAAGCCCTTGAAGGATTAGTTAGAAGGATCCAAAATCCTATTGGGAATGATGGAGAAAGAGGTTGGAAAACTATTATCATGCTTAAGAAGGATTTAAAACATATTTTATTGGATAGGAACCATGAGTGCATAAACGACTTGTGAAGGAGTGAAGAGTGTTTGAAGTTTATTGGAGAGATTCAATGGAGTAGGGGATTGAAGAAAGAATCATATGGTTAGGGTAAAGATAAGTTTCCATCGAAAGGATAAGAAAGAGCCTTAGGAAGTGAAAATAATCTCTTGAAGTGGAATCTCCCCATCACAAGGCATAGATAAAACTAGAGGACTCAAGGCATGGAGTCAGATGCAAGAGGAACACTAAGAGATAATAAAGATAAAAGCACAAGAAAAGTTAGTCTAGAGATATCAATAATCATGTTTCTGATTCAAACAAGCTAGATTGAAAAAACAAACATCCATAGAGGAAAGGGGTACACCAAGAATTCAAATTAGGTGACAATATTTGATCCCAAGTTTGTAATGAAACTCTATATTTGATACCACATGATGATGAAAACATCAATCAAACATTAGATTAACCTATTAGAAAATGAAATTAGATCAACTGTGGATTTACTATGTGTGCAAGGAGTTAATCTTTCCTCTACTAAGGTGATCAAATGACTTCCACCTATCCACTAGAATACGTAGGTGAGATTTGTTCCATAGCCAACTTGAGAGAGCCTTGCTACCAAAAAGACATCTATAGCCCTAATGAGGTTATCACCTTGATAGTTGCTAACATTGTTCTACTACCAGTCAGGCGTCTATAGCCCCAGTAAAGTTGTTAACATGACTTGATTTTTGCATTTATTCTCATTTGTTTTTTTTTCTCTTTTTTTTTTTTTTCAATTTTTGCCTCTTTGGCTTTAGTATGCATGGATGATTATGATGTCATCCTTCCAAGTTGGCTACCAAAGTGGTAGCAGAACATTCTCTGATTTTTCACCTAGTGAATGGAAGGACATCCCGGCATCATTAGTATAGGTAGTAAAATGAGAAGTGTGTGAAATTAGGGCAGATATCACTAATTTCCTAAAATGATAAATATTAATGCTAAATACTATGAAAAATGTGTTGGTACACAAGGGTATCAAAAATAACATTTCATTTTAAACTAGGAGTAAATGTAGTTACCCCTTTTTAGCATTCAAGGACTACATATCTCCTTTGATATGACTATCAACAACCAAAAATGATCTTGGAGTTCCAAAAATAGACAAATGGCACCCCTTGGAAAATGGGCATGGTACGTTTGTAAGTTCATGTGATATTCTCTCTATTGCGAAGTAAATTAAAAAATTCTCTATAGAGTTGGTCAACTGCTCTATAAAAGGGAAAGTATCAGAGATTGGTCCATTGCAGATAGATCTTAACTTCTTTAGGGAGATCTAGGTTGTTTGAATAGATGGAAGGAGGATACTATTGTGATGAGGATTGATAGATCATGATGAGAGACATTGAGTGCACTAAATTAGAGAATGAGGAGTTGAAAGAAAACCTGAAGGAAATGAATGCATGTATCTAAAAGCTGAGGGATCAGATTTAGAAGTTCAAAGCAAGGCACAAGGAACTTAGTCAGGAATTGAAAGAATCAAAATAAAAGATGGAAAATATTTAAAAGCATATGAGTGAAAGTAAGAACACTAATAAATATATCAAAGATGGGTTAAAATAAAAAATGGAAGGCTGGAAGAGAACAAAGGAAGTAAAGCTCACCATAGAGGAATGAAATAAATCTAAAAAGAACCTTAATGACATCATCAAGATAAAGTCAAATGAAAATGAAAGGATGAATCAAGAATTAAGGAAGCTAAGAGCTGAAGCTAAATTTTTTGAGATCATTACTATTTTGGATCAGTTATTATCCTCGCAGAAGAGTCACAAGGACAAGGAAGGATTAGGTTTTACTAGTAAATATTCAGATATGAAGGACAAAGGAAAGGAAAAGGAAGTAGAATCTGAAGCAAAATCTGAGGTAGAAAGAAAGGTCAAGGTTTTGAATACATCTACAAGAAGGCCTCTAGTAAGGTAACCAAATGATCAAAGTTACTTATCTTTTAACGATTATTTTTATAGATGCAATAATTTTGGTCATACGGTTGTTGAGTGTAAGATGAGGAAAGATCATAAGGTTCAATGCTTTAATTGTCATAAGGTTGGTCATAAAGTGAATAAATGCAGAATTAAAGTTTCTAATCCAGTAAAGAAAATTGGAATGAATAATATCTTTCATGGGAATTGCTATGTATGTCACAATGCTAATCAATACTAATCTAGAGTTCACATAGTAGGATCAGGTTAGAGGAATGTTAATTGTTCCAAATGTGGTCAGATTAGTCATTATGCTAACACATGCACATCTGGTAGTAATCTGGTAAATACTGGAGATGGTAACAATGTTGTGGTTTGAATTTAATCTTGAAAGACTAACATGACATGAAAGAAGAAATAAATTGTTAGTGAAAAGAGTCCTATGGTACTAGATTTTGGTACTATCTTTTTTTGTAATTGAGTTAAATAATTTTCCTCAGGGGGAGTATTAATGTGCTATATCAGTCACTTCCCCTAGTTTGAGGTGATACCAGTTGCAACTATCTTGTCTTCGGTATGTTGGATGTTAATTAATGATTGTAGTTGTTTCAAATAATTGATGTGATGCACGTACAAATGGGTTGCATTAGCAATAATTATTTTTTGGTGGGAGAAAAAATTTTGATGGCTCGTGGTTATAAAGACAACTTTTTGAAATTAATTGGCACTATTGCAAGAAGAATATTTTGAATTTTTTAGCAAAGCTTGATAAAGGTTGAAGAAAATTGTTTTGTTTTGAAGATGGAGTCTCAACAATTGGTTGTTCATGGTACTGGTGCAGTTGTATCAAGGAATTTGAAGAAGGTTAAGCTAGAGGAATTTGATCATGAATGGATGAGATTGTTGGAGGTTGGTTTTGTCAACGGATGAAATGCAAAGAATATAAAATCTTGGTTTGGATATATGGGGAGAATTCTATCAGTTCAATGATAAGGAATTCAGTATGTTCTTGCTGGGTCAATTTCACAATATAAACCTAGTATTGGATAAGATGTATGAGGTAACAAAGAGGTAATTGAAGACATCGATTAGTTACAAGGAAGTAAATGAGTTAACTAGTATTGGTTTTTATCAACACACACTTTTGATAAATACCCTTGAAGATCTGGCGGTGAGGTATGTTTCCTATGGAATTTCCTATAAATTCAGTTTCAAAATCATGATGGTGACGCTTCAGCTATGGATGTTCACATCATTCATAAAATGGTTAGGGAGAATGTTCATTTTGATTTGTGCAAGATGTTATTGGATAATTTACTTTATAATGTCAAGATGTCAGTAGAAGAGGGTTATGGATTTTGGTTTGGATCTCTGGTTGTGTGTTTGATGTTTTATTTCTAAAGTCTCTACCTAGTAGAGAAAACATAGAATGGAGGATCGACATCCCTACCAGTAATATTTTTTGCAGATATCTAGGGTTTCTAGAAAATAGATAAGATGGTTGTAAGACATATTTTTCATCATTGTGGATGAATATTGGTTATGTTTTGGTTCTTTCTAGTGTTTTCCTATAATTCATGTTGAGGAGGGTTCATCCTCTCGTTAGAATGATTTGGGGGTTGTTGTCGATGGTTCCCTTCCAGAACCTAACAGGAGAAAAATCAGTAAGAAAGGAAAAGAGATTGCTACAATTTTAGAGAGCGATGAATAACAGGACAAGGATAAGAAGGAATCAGAGGAAAAGAAAGAAGAGGTATAAAAAGTTTCTCCATCAAATTCAGGCTCTATGGATTTTGATGTGATTTAGAATATGGTAGATGATGGTGAGTTTGATATAGTGGGTGAATTATTGTTTGGATGCTCTTTGGTGAGAAGTAAAGAGATTGAGGGATTGTTGACTAATCACTTGATCAGTAAGAATATCATTGTTTCTAGTGTGTTTGGTGTGCTACCAGTTGAGTTGTTTAAAATATTGAGGATAGATTCTTGCAGAATGGAGTTGATTATATAAAGTTTAGGGAGTCTATTGATAATAAGTGTACCAATGCTAAACATAATTTATCCAAATTAATCAATGACACAAAATATTTATTAAAGGAAATTTTGGATATGTATAGGTATTATCTTCGGTGGCCTACTCCTATTGATAATTTTTATAGGAAAATTGAAGTGACTGAGATAGAATTGAATGAATTAGGAAAGACATATGATTAATTCAAGGATGAAGGAGGAAAATCTAGAATAAAGGTTGGTCAGCTTCAGGCTGAGTTGTTACATTTGCAAAGATGGAGAAGACCTAGTGAAGACCTTTTGGTTAGTGAAGGATTTGGTCAAGGTTTCTTTGGAGCATATTTTTAGTATCCTTACTGATGCAGATACTTATGAACAATGGTTTTAGTCTCTAGACTAGATTTCATCTTTCAATATGTTGGTGGAGCATGATAACTTGTGTTCCTACATGGTTACTGTCGTTCCTAAGTGGATGAAGAAGCTTCTGATAATTAAATAAAGGTACAAGAATATTTTTATTGTGTAGAATATTGTATTTGTTTAAATTTTATAAGTTCTAATTTTTGACCCTTTTCCATTATGAAAAAAAGGGGGAGAGAAAGAGGAAAACAACAATATTAATGAAGTATCTACTCAGGGGAAGTTTTTCTTTTGGGATATTTGGAGTTTCTACATTTTTAAGTTCTTTTTGTTTTGACATCAATTCCAAAGGGGGAGATTGTTAGACATTGAGATGTTACTGGAATTGATGTTATTGATGCCAAAACCTGCACACTGCTTACTTGGTGATATCGGTTGGTTTTTGGCAGTATCTGATGGATACTTGTTGTTGGTATGGTGACACGATTTTGGTTATATGCAAAATAATTTTTGTATAGTATCATGTGTACTTGGTTCTACTAATGAATTACATCTTTTTTATAAATCAACATGTTTCAGTGGTTGCATTTTTGTAGGTACCTATTGACTATTGTTCTTACAAATTTCTTCCAGTTCATTAGAATTTTTGGTATATTGGTCATATCTTGTTCTGGAAAAGTGTCATCTAAGTTTCAACTATCAGTTGGCTCATAATTTTTTTTGATTCAGACATGGTCCTAGTTGTGATGTTCTAATGGTTCTATAATTTTCTCATCTTTTAGTAACTGTGATATGAGAGAATATGTATCTTAAGGGTGACCTATCTTTAGGTCTTTTAGTAACGTGGTATGAATATTTCTTTTGTGTGACCTATATTTAGGTTTAGTGGTAGCATTTTAAACATAATTGTAATATCTTTTCTATTGTGGCTGACATGTTTTGTGTCTTATACGACATATGCAATTACCCTATCAGATGTATATAAATAAAGACATCTTTTTGTATCTGAGGTATAATGCATGGTGCATGGATGAATGACTGAATGGTATGGTGTGTATGCAAAATAGAGATATGAAGGATATATAGTGCGCATCTATTTCAATATATATTTGGTAGTGGCATGTAAGGGGAAGAAAGTTGAGTGAGGAATTGTTGTGGTACAAAGATAAGGTCTTACATGGTGTGTTGTAGAGGTTTGGTAGATGTTGGAAAATGAATATCTATAGCAGATGTCTGCTGTAATTGATTATTGTTCTTTCAATAAGAATTATTTCATGCATAGATAGATACAATTCTATCATTTCACATTATTTCAAAAAAACATTTATGTAATACATCTTTTGTATAAGGGTAGTTAGCCTGATTGGTTGTGAGCCAACCCACAGTGAGAAAACCGATAGTGAGACCATGTAAAAGTCACCTTAACAAGTGTCACGTTAACCTGTGTCATGTTAACTGGTGTCACCTTAACTGGTGTTCATTTCATGAGAATTAGATTCTCTATGGTTTTTCCCAGATTGGATTTCCTCATAAATTATGGTTCTCATTGTGTTGATGGTTTTGTGCTTTCATGTTTATATCTGCTATAAGTTTCTAAACAGTTTAAGTGCTTACTAGTTCAGTAAAAGTTTTAAGAAATTATTTATGAATAACTGATTCCCCCTCCCTCTCAGTTATTTGACCTATTCAACAATCATGCTGAACTATTTTTTAGTATAAGTTCTTTTTCCTTGCATTCATCAATCATAAAGGTGGAAGAGGGAGATCTAGATCTATGATTGGGAAGAAGAATGATGGGGTGGGGAATAAGGTTTGTGAACAAATGTTTTAGAAGAAGTAGAAGCTAGGGGAATGGTTTTGAAATATGAAGGATGGGTTGTGGGGTTACATGAAGAGATTGGTGAATCTTTTCTCTTCATGATCAATCTCCATCTATCTATCATAATTGTGTCTTTATAAGAATAAACAATACAATATAAAATATTAGGAGGAATGATAGGAGGAGAAGTGGAAAGGGTGTTATTAATGATGGGTGAAGAAAAAGGAAGGGATTCATTTCCAGTAGGAGAGTAATGAAGTGGTTGCACCAATTATTTTCTTCTTCTGGGACACTCACAAATCAAGTGACCCTCCTTGCAACATTAAAACAAGCATTGGATTTATGTAGGTAAACAATACCTGTTGTTCTAGTTCAAAACATGGATGAATAAGTTT
The DNA here is from genome assembly GCA_018584345.1 of Thuja plicata. NCBI lineage: Eukaryota > Viridiplantae > Streptophyta > Pinopsida > Cupressales > Cupressaceae > Thuja > Thuja plicata. The sequence continues at coordinate 1,780,305 of MU223858.1, forward strand.
AATATTTTTTGATAAATAATTATTCAAATCAACTTCCATGCAAGCTCGTGAATGCACACTAAATCCTGAAAATTTATCAGAATTATGTTTGCACAAAATCACCTTACCTATTTGTGCCACAATGTCTTTTAGAAATGGTTTGAATAAAAGATTAAGAAAGAACAAATCAACACACGTAGGGTAATGTGATCGAGAGGGCCCTTTAGGGTGAAAATTGAAACTATGTGCTTTTCAAGTAACAAATTTGGTCACAAATGACCCAAGTTTCATATTGTAAAATGGCCGAAGCATGATTTGTTGATTTAAACATGTATGAAACATACCCTTTCCCAAGCACTCTTAAAGCTTCTACCTCCTAGCCCCAACTTTTCCAATTTATACATGCCCATTTATAAAAATCTACCTCAGAAGGGATGCTTTTAATAAAATACAAGGTAACATTTCTATTTTGGCATTCAAAAATAATATCAATAACATCATCAAGAAGTTGTACTTATAAATTTTTAACCATTTTGGTGTTCAATTTCTCATCTAGCAATGCCTTTTCCAACTCTTCCACCATATTTGCATCATTAGCAGTGTTTTCTCCTTGATTCACATCCAAATCTTCCATGTTGTTCGCTAAAACATGGTTATTTCTCTTATTTTCCTCTATAATGTTTGTTATCTCCATTGAAATAGGGTTATTTCTCTCATTTCCCTCCATAATATTTGTTAGATCTTCATTACTCATGGTTGGGGGCTTGGATCATTAATACCAAAATTTAAAAATAGGTTATTCTATTATAAATGAAATCATGTTTACATAGTATGCAAGTCTAAATTTTGATTATGATATCATTTTATTTATGATAAATTACATATGTGAAATTTTTAATTAATAAATAAATAATCTACAAATCATATGATTTAAACATATGACACTAGATATATATGGAGAAACACTTTCAAGAAAAAACTCATCACCAAATAAAATACTAATAATGTATTACATTAATACAACAATAACCCTCTCCTTATTCTAATAATGTTTTGAAAAAAGCTATATACTTATAAAATAATCAAAAAATAACTATTCAAAACATCAAATTTATATATGAAGAACTAAGTAAAAAAAAAAAACATAATCTTTTATTCCTTGAAACTATCAACCAAGAAACCTTAATGTGGATAAATGCAATGCCCCTATGTGACAAATTAATGCCTCTATAAATAATAATTTAACACTTAACATCTTTTAACCCTACAATTCATATATAGTCCCCAAAAAGTGATACTCCAATATGACAATGTCTAAACAACAAACTAAAATGTGTATCTTACCAAGGGGGCCACTTAATTTTGTTTTTCACTTGTCTTTATACACTTTACATTTTTATTTTATTTTTTAACTGAATGATGAAAATTTTAATTTAAGACCTCCCAATTGGTAGGCTTCCCAATATATACTTTACTTTTTAGTTGGTTTTTTAGCCACAAGTCTCCAATATTGAGACTCACCCAATGTCTATTGATACTCTTCAACCATTTGAAATTGATTTACATTAATGATCAACTAATTTTCATTGACATCAAAACTGAACTTTATTTGACTTCTAACCTCATTCATATCTAACACATAAAATGTATGAAAAACATAAAAAACCCTCCTCTCTTATCCCACATACTTCCTAATTAAAATTGATCACAAACTCCTCAGTATTGTGTGTGTATTTTGTGGACCTGCAAGCTGCAACACAACACTTCAATATGTCATTAGATTAGTGAGAAAAATATGAAATAGAAAAGTAAAAACACATAAGAATCACTAAAATCAACATATTGCTCCCTATCTAAGAAGAGTATGATAAATGCTATAATTTGCCCTCAAATTATGCATAAATAGTGACATTCATGCTTAGAATGGAATATTTAGAGAGAATGCAAGCTAAATGCTCAAACAAAGTTCATTTTAATGCTCCAAATGAAAGATTATAGCAATTCTAAGAATTTGAGTTAAAATGCATTTAGAAATTAGGACAACATAAGTTTGCAAATGAAATTCTAAAATTAGGGGCAGCATAAGGATGCTTTCAAATTCTAAATATTAAGGGCCCATTGAGCTCAAAATTTATTCCTTTTATAGAAGAATTTGAGGAATGAGAGGTCAAGATTGATTTGTGAAGAGAGGTGGAGATTGAATCTTTTGTGATCCAAGTGATTTAACTCTCATTGGCTAATGGATTGACTTTCCATTTTGCAAGTGAGGAGTTGTAATTAGGAGATTTATTTAATTCATTTTAATTAATTACTTTAGCCATGTATTTGATTATTTTGATTTGATTTAATTGGCAAAGGCAATTAATGTGAATTAGTGATAAGATCACTTTGAATTTTAGGAAATTAAATTTAATTTAAATTAATTATGCCAATTAATTGAGTAATTGTCTTGAAATAATTAGGGGTATGATCACACTTAGGGAAAATAGGGTCTCTGGTCAAAGAAGACCAAATTAGGGTGGTTACATTTGCCCCTCTTTGAATGGATGTATGAGCAGCGCATTGATTCAAAGAATGTTTGATGTTGACTTCAGAAAGTTTGAGAATTCTACCCTTGATTGAACAAAATGTTTGATGAGATCAGTCTCGCACTTGATTGAACTAAGACTGAGAGTATTAACTTTGAAATTGATCAAACAAGGGTCAATAATACAAAGATCTTAAAGATACCAATTTTGAACTTGATCAAATGAGAATTGATAATGCTGACTCCAAAATTGATCAAATGAAGGTCAGTACGAAGCTGCTAGGAGCTCTGAGGTATCAATTCTGAACTTGATCGAACGAGAATTGCTAATAATGACTCTGAAATTGATCGAATGAAGGTCAGTACAAAGCTACCAGGAGCTTAATAAATATTTGAGTGATTGTAGGTGTAGATATCCGACTTGTTAGCGCTGAAGCCTTCTATCCAACAGTCCCAACTTGATCGAAGGAAACTGACATGCCCCTAGTCTTTTAATGATGAAGTCATTTTGTTGCTTTTTGAGAAAGAATTTAAATAATTTTTAAGTGTGATCATGCCCCCTTAGGAACGAAATTGAAGGAAAAATAATATAATCCCTCTATAGAATGATATATCACTTGAATAGATCGATTGAATCAAGAAAGAATCAATTAGAAGAGATGATGAAGTGAAGGTGTGTTAAGAGAAAACACAATTTTACCAAGTTGACTACTTGAAAATGTAAGTTTTGAGTCTAATAAGATGATGTAGGACCAATATTTTGATGAACAATGTGCAAGTTGGTGATATAGAACCCAAAAAATTGGTTGTGTAAAGCCTGTGAATCATTTTTCAGAACATATGTAGCAATTCTGCATTTTTGAAGATTGTCGTAAAAAATTTAGTGTGCTATGTAAAACATTGTCTGTGCATTCAATTTCATTCCAAATTGATCTGAGAAGAACAAAATTGAATTTTGATAGTTTGGGAAGAGTTTCAGAGCTCCTAAATATCTCAACAAGGTCAATATATATCTCAAAATTCACTTTTTACTCATTCATTTTCACTTTTACCCACAGTAAATTCAGAACTCTACAGAGAAGATGGTGGTCCCTATGGAGAAACATCGATTTGAGCTAGCATGTCAACATCAGCGCCCAACCAAGTATGCACCATCGGTGAGTACATCAATACCTACTTGATTATGCTTTCTATTTTTCATTTCGTCAAATTCTGCAGTAGTTATTAAGGTTTGAATTCTAAATCGCACCCTGTGTTCTAGGTCGCTTCTAGTCCAGCCTGTGTCACATCCAATTTTCACACAAAATACTAGATCCCACCCTGTAATTTTAGGATCGATTCCTATTTTCATGTTTTGTATCGCATGTTGTAACATTGTTTCAGTCTTTGGTTTTTGTCGCGTCCAAGATCGCACCCCGCGTCCCACGTCACATCCTATTAGAACAGGATCATTTCCCAGATTCCCCATTGTATCTAGTAAATTGTGCATCACATCTAGTTTTTAGGATCACACCTAGTAAAAATAGAGTCATTTTTAGTTTAGGAGTTATGTTGTTTCCAATTTTGACTATTTTTCCTTGTTTTGAAGGCCAAAAACACTTAACTGATATCTTTTCTGTGTAGTTGTCGTAACTAGAATACTAATTTGAACCTTTACTTGTGTGATTTTGACATATTGAATTTGAGGTAGTATCCTTTCGAGGACCTCATCTGGGATGATTCCTTTCCTTATCTCAGTCCTTTACACCTACGGAGTTATAGATCATAGCACGTCTTGGATTGACATCGCTAATAGATTTACCCGACGTCAGGGTAAATCAGGGGTTGTTGATTGATCTTGCTGAGAGATGGAATTCAGAACACAACACATTCCATCTCCTGACAAGTGAGATGACTGCCACACCTAAGGATGTGTGGTGTATTATGAGGATTCCAGTTATAGGTTGGGAGGTTTAGTTTGAGTCACGCTCTGAGATAGTGATTGCGTCTGCATAGAGGTATTTTGCAGATCAGACTATTGTCCATAGATATCTGACATGGACTACATGTGCAATCACTATGATCATTTACCTGTGTATCTTTCTGGGTTGATCAGAGGTATCCTCATGCCTGAGAGGGGACAACATGGATTTATGTGTGGCTGGGTTGAGACCTTAGAGAAGATGGTTGTTTCATCATGCAGATTTGGCTGGGGAAGCTATATATTGGCCCACATGTACAGAGAGTTACATGAGATCATTTTATGAGTACTCTGGCAGTATGATAGTAGGGATTCTGATATTACAGATTTGGGCCTAGGAGCACATCCCAGTTACATGACCAATTATAGATAGACAAAGAGCACCGAAGCACCCATATGTCTATATGTATTCAGGATTTATCCAACAACCCCATCTGGGTAAGCAGGAGTATTGGCATCGTGTTCTACATGATATCACAGTGGTCATATAGAGGCCATACTTGGATTGTGAGGAGTGGACCTCGGATAGGCAATATATGCCTTACTTTTTTTAGATTAGATATTTGATTAGGCGGACCTGTTACATTATTGAGAAGTTTATGGTTACTCGTGTGTTGTGGCAGTATGGCCGTATACATGGAAGATCACAAGATATGAAATCATATGCATGCATTCATGATGAGGAGCCTCTTTGGGGGGCTCAGTTAGTATATGAGACCACACAGCTGGAGATCAGTCAAATGGTCATAGTTTGGATGGATTACCATGATGATATTGTTGATGCTAGGTTTACAGATGGATATATTGCTCAGATGGTACAGTAACCCTTTCCTTGATTTATAGCTCTAGATGAGGTAGCTCCTCACATAGAGGATGCACTTGATTATGATCCTGCAGATGATAGACCCATGAGAGGTAGAGGTGGAGCCCGGAGAGATGGGAGAGGTGTGGGTGGGTATGGTGGACGCCCTCCTCCGGATAGAGGTCATGGACATGACCAAGATGATCATGGATATGATGGGGATGATAGGGGTGGAGGTGGAGTGGGTGGCAGTGGAGAGGGTACCGGTGGCAGATGGACTCGATTTAGGTTAACACCTCCATGGATAGATCCAGGTCCTTTACTGACCATAGAGTAGTAGTAGTAGAGGCCATCAGGATATGTGACGAGTGGAGGAGGTGGACCTCCTAGAAAGGATCCTCCCAGAGATATAGGAAGGTATGATAGAAAATATGGTGATGCTTTATCACAGTGTTAGAGAGAGCATGAGCAACTCAAAGCTCAAATCAATACATTGGATACTTTTCTTGCAGATAGGGATAGATAATTAGATGTAATGAGATCTGAGAGAGATGTCCATTCCTGCACATCAACTCATCAGGGCCAGAGAGCTGCATACTATTTTTCTTTATATTGTGTAGTGGTTTCAGAGCCACAAAGAGCTCTATTGTATTCTAGGGTGGCACAACAGTTAGAGGGAGTGATGCCTCCACCAGCTCATCATGCCAGAGTTGATGCACCACCTCCTCCTCCTCCAAATCAGGGAGAGGGTGATAGTCAAAAATGATATTGTACTTTTGATAGTTGAGATATTTTGTATATTGATCCTTTGAAGATCATCCATTGTAAAATAGATTTTGATAATTTTATATGTTCATTATGATCACACTGATACTCTTTTGTAGACAGTTCCACATTTTTTTCTGTTCCATCACTGATATATATTTGAGATAGCTATTTCTGATTCTAACATGTTCATGTGTTCTCTTTCTCTTGATAAGTGTTTAGATTAATGCACATGTGATTATTTACTTGGTCTTTGAAAGATTTAGAATAGATTCATGTGATGACATCATTTATGCTCTTTGGTTTATTACTGATATATAAATGTGTTTAGATGATTATAGATGAATATGCAAATGTATGTTTTTGAGATTTTTTTTATGCAAATATAAATGTATGGATGCACTTAGGATGTAAAAGAAATGCAATGCGTGAATGCTTTATTTTTGTATTTTCTCTTTTTAATTTAGGAATGCAGTATGTATGTCATAGATATGCAACGACATTTGAAATCAATAATATAGATGAAGTAGTTAACCTAGATTTTGGATGAACCAAGAAATCATTTTGAGCTCAAATCCTTATGATGTTCTAAAATAAATCATGCAATCTTTAAATGCATCTACATACAAACTCTTAAGGTTGTCACAGATTTGTATACATTGTAGCATTTTTATCATCATTGGGCATTTTGTAACAGACATCATCAGATAGTACAACTATCACTAATACCTAGAAGGTATCATGAAAGTATGAATACTATGTGTATTGGATGCAATATCAAAAATAAACCTAAGAATCAAGGCATCGAGGCCAGGATGAATTGTTAGTTATCTCCTTTTGCTTTGAGAATCATCTTCTGTTCAAGTGTAATGTAAGATATGTGACCCGCAATGACCTTTAATATTCATATCCTTGGGTACATAATGTATTGTACACCTTGCCTAGAACCTGATTTAGAAATAGACAAGGGAATTATTTCAACCTCACCGTAGTTTACACATAACTAGGATAGAGATATATGCGGCTATCCACTCATTTTTGCAGCTCTTACCATAAGCATCAAAGTTAGGTGAAATTTATAGGATCATTGAAACAATCACTATACACAGAAAACCAAGAAAATATTATGCCCCCTATCCTTGTGACTCTTTGTCTTTGAAATAAACGTCATGGAGTAACTTGAAAGACATAACAATCAACAATTGATAATCAATCAAAGAAAATCAACAACTTCTTATATGATCCTAGTTTGAAGCATCACCGAAACATAAAAGAGTCATAATCAAACCAAGATCAGTCTAAAATATGTTTAAGTAGTATTGAGAAATACCGTCGATTCATTTGTTCAAGCACAATATAAAAAATCATCAATTGCAACTTGGAATCAAGAAATATAGTTTTATGTAAGAGTATAGTGAGATTAACTTTGTCAGCAATTGCAATCCAATGTAGTGTTTAGGAACACTGTTTGATTAAAGTGTTGAGAAACACTAGTATGATGTCTATTACAGGTAGGTGGTGTTTAAGAAACACCCTTGTTTGTAATAGTGACATTTTGATGCAAGTATTGAGAAATAGTGTTTGTAGAGGCAAACCATCCTAGACAGGAACCTAGGACAACCTAGCAGACACAGATTGAACATGCTAGCAAAAATGCCCCTAGTGTAGAATGACTATTCCTAAGACACAAATGTAGACAAATCCTAGGCAAGGATAAGACATTTGTAAGGAATCAAAGTCAACTAGTAGCACAGGTGAGATCGTGAAGATTAGTGCCAGCCATGCATTGATAGATGGAGCACAAGTATGAGTGATGCCTATTTTCCAGGTTTTCACCACTCGACAAAGCTTTTTATTTTTTCTACCAAGACACCTGTTTGCCAGGTTTTCACCAAGGCACTTTTCTCTTTTTCAAATTTTTTGTTCTTTTTTATTTTTCTCTTTTTTTTTGTTAGTATCAAAGTGCTTGTTTTCCAGGTTTTCAACAAGGATACCTTTTTTCATGACTTTTTCCACTATTTTTGGATTTCTTCAGGATCAATTTTTAGATTTTTTTGGTATTTTTGAGAACTATTTCCGCTGTATGGCTTTGTTAGCCGAATATAAAGCGTAGAACCACTTCTAGTGTAGGATATTGATGGGATCAGGAAGAACATATCCCTCAGGCATAACTAACTAATAAGATCTAGTCCCAAAAGTTGCAGTGATAACAAAAGGTCCCAGCCAGTTGGGTTCAAACTTGCCCTTTTATTCTCTATTTGGCTGGTTTTTAGGATTCTCTTTTAGAACGAGATCCCCCACTTGAAATTGACATGGTTTAACCTTCTTATTGTACCCTTTTGAAATTCTTTTCTGGTACACTTTGAGATGATCAAATGCTTGTTGTTTGCACTCATCTTGTAGTTCTAGTGCATAATCCTATCAATGTGGTATTGTTCATCTGTAACAAGACCTTGGAGAGATAATCGTAAAGATGGAATTTCTACTTCAATAGGTAGCACTGCTTCTACACCATAGACTAGAGAAAATGGCGTGGCTCCAGTTGGTGTTCACTTCCTTTGTTCTATAGGACCATAGTGCCATATTTAATTACAAATGCTAGTCTCTACCAGACTTACTCACAGTTCTATGTAAGATTTTTAGAATTTTTTTTTTGAAGCCTCAGCTTGTCCATTACCTTGAGGATAATAGATTGAAGAACAATGCTGAGCGATATGAAACTGTGTACAAAGGTCCTTGATATCTTGGTTTTTTAACTAACCCCCATTGTCTATTACAATAGAAGAAGTATCCCATACCTACAAATAATGTAGTTCAAGACGAACATAACAACATGTTTGCTAGTGGCTTTGATCAATGGCACAACTTTGACCCACTTAGTGAAATACTTAGTGGCCATAATGATGTACTTGTGTCCACTTGAAGAATTAGGATAAATCTATCCAACAAGATAAAAGGCTCATTGTTGAAATGACCAATGTGTCATAAAAGGTATGCGTTCTCTAGCTGGAGCATGGATAAGGTTTCCATGTGTTTGACATTTGTGACATGTTTTATAAAATTGTACTACATCTTTTTCCATTGTGGGCCAATAGTAGCCAACTCTTAATAGTTTTTTAGTTAATAAAAAGGCATTTGAGTGCGATCCACATACACCTTCATGAAACTCTTTTCAATGTGCGATTAGACTCTTGTTCTAAACACCTAAGAAGCATTTTGTCAAGACCTCATCTATATAAGTTAGTAGTTATGAGGAGATAACATGATGCTATCCTAATTAAAGCTCATTTTTTATTCCTTGATAGGCCATCAGGTAAAGTTTGATCAGTAAGATAAGCAATTATTTGGCATATCGGGATTGGTCTTGGGCATTTAAGGCAAAAATCACTTGGGATTCAGGTGTATCAAAGGATGGAAAGGATAATTCTTCCACCAAGAATTCATAGAGGAATTGGTGTTCTTCAGTTGTAACATGGATTCTAGTGTAGCCATAGCATCTGCGACTTTGTTTTCTATTCTTAGCATTTTTTGGAATGTGATAAAAACAAAGTACATTTTCAAATATTCTACTAGTTGTCTGTAAGGCATCAAATTCTCATCTTTCATCTAATAATCACCATTCACTTGGTTGATAATGAGCTGAGAGTCACCATACACATGTAACTCTATGATTTTCCATTTCATAGCAAGCTTAAGTCCATTCACCAATGCTTCATATTCTAAGATGTTATTAGTGCATGGAAATATCAATTTATATGCCTTAGGGATTTTGTAGCCTTGTGGAGTGATAAATAGTACCCCTACTCTAGATCCTTGTTGCATGAAAGAACCATCAAAATACATCTTCCAAGGATATTCAATTAAATGCATGATTGTCTCATCAGGAAATTCTATGATCAAAGGTGCATAATCTTGTAATGGTGAATCAACTAGTTGATTTGCTAGGAATTGTCCTTTGATAGCTCTTGTGTCCACATACACAATATCAAATTCACTTAGAATCAAGACCCATTTTTATAGTCTTCCTTTTAATGCTTTTTTACTCAAGAGATATTTGAGAGGGTCTATTTTTGCAATATGCTTCACTATATGCGAGAACATGTAGTGTCTCAACTTCTGGGATGCAAAAAGAAACTGCTAAGAAAGCTTTTTCAATGATACTGTAGTTGAGTTCATAAGACAGCAAGGTCCTACTGATGTAATACATCACCCTTTCCTTTTTTTTTTCATCCTCTTTGTGCTAGCAATACTCTAAGTGATATATTCGTGGCTGAGATATAGAGTAGTAATGGTTTTCCATGGATAGGCACTATGAGAATGGGAGGAGCAGCCAAGTAATATTTTAATTCTTTGGATTTGTTTTCACAATGCTCATCCCATTTGAAAGTAACACCTTTATGTAATAGTTTAGTAAAAGGTTGCGCTCTATCGGCTAGTTGGGACATAAATATCCTGATGGACTGAAGTCTTCCTTGAAGCATCCTCATTTTACTGATATTTCAAGGAGGTGACATTTCCATTATAGCTTTTACCTTTTCAGGGTCCACCTCAATTCCTTCAGCTGATACAATAAACCCTAAGATTTTCCCTAATTGGACTCCAAATGCACATTTCTTTGGATTAAGTCTTAGTTGAAATTTCTCCATTCGATCTAGTATCTTTCTCAAGTCTTCAATGTGAGTTGCTCTTATTTTTGACTTAGCTAATGTATCATCCACATAGTCCTCCATGTTTTTGTGTATCATGATGGGGAATATTGTTTTCATAGCTCTTTGATATGTAGTGCCAGCATTCTTTAACCCAAATGGCATAATGTTCTAGAAAAATGTTCCCCATGCGCATGTAAATGCTATCTTTTCTTGGTCCTTAGGAGCAATCTTAATTTGGTTATAGCCCAAGAATCCATCCATGAGAGAACACATCTGATAGCCTACTGTGAGATCTATAATCATATCAATATTTGGCAATGAGAAATCATCTTTAGGAAAAGGTTTGTTTAAGTCCCTAAAGTCTGTACAAATCCTGATAGATATATCTATTTTGGAAACTAGTACCACATTAGAAATCCATCTTGCATAAGTGATGACTCTTATGAATCTAGCTTTTAATAGTTTTTATAGCTCTGTTTGACCAATAATGCAATATTTGGATGCATCTTTCTTAATTTTTGTTTCACGGGTTTAATTCCAAGGGTGATAGATAAGTGATTCATTATTAACTTTGGATTGAGTCTAGGCATATCAGTGTAAGACCATGCAAAGTTAATCTTCTTCTCTTTCAGTAATTCAGTGAATTGTATCTTTTCTAATAAGGATTGTGCCAGGTGAACAAATTGAGGAGATTATGTTGTTCTGTGTTGGTTCTATCAGAACTAAATATCTTTCTTGAAAGTTCTAAGGGAGGATATCAAGAATCACATCTTATGGCACCTTAGAGAGGTTTTCACCATCATATACGTCTTTTATTTTTACTATTTTAGAATCTGATACCGCCACAATGTGGTTTCCACCATCAGTTCTTTGTTTCTTTTTATTTTTCAATTTGTGACTAAGAAACTTGATATCCTCCTCTGACATATTCACACTCCTTGCATTGGTGGAAGAAGGATAAGGTTCACAAGCATTTAAGTAACATGCCATAGTATAGTCATTAGGAAAGTTCATGATAGGAGTAGGGTCTAAATTGGTCCAATCAATAAGGTCGGGGTTTACTAAGGATAATGATTCAGAGTTTGGTAAGGACAATATCACATCAGTGTCAAGACTATTAACTGACAAGACATGTTCCGTTAAGTTAGCTTCTATAGCGTTTAGATCATGAAGAGTCAAATCTTCATTATTAGGGTCATTGTTAGTAATATACAAACCTAACTCTAGTGACTCATCATTTGAGCTTTCTTCTTCTTCTATCATCAAATGGAAACTCATAGCTTGTATCCTTTGAATGACCTCTGTAACCTCCTGAATTTGGTCTGTCGCAACTATGGACCCTATTTGCCCTAAGTGTGATCATACCCTTGATTTATGTCCAAACGACCCTGTTACTGCTTGGCATAATTCTTTTAATCAATTTTTGTTAAATTTAGATTAGATTTATGAGACTTTTAAATTTTTCTTTTCACAATCCACTTTGAATATAATTTCTCAATATATATATGATATATGTTTAAATACAATATATATATACATATATATACATATAACAATAGGTATATATAAATATATATTGATAATCAATATTTGTATGAACTAAAATGTAAATCAAATATTATGCTGATCGAATGAATGAGACTTGCATTAATCTATTTCTATGCTTGTCTTTTATCGATCAACTCAAGGGTTATATATATGTTGTCTCAAGTAGAGACATGTCGATAGAGTGACATGTCTCTACGTGTAGAGACATGTCACCCTATCGGCATGCCTCTACACTAATTCTGTTATACGCAACCCTTCATAACTGATGTCAATCGGTGTTTATACAATGCATATAATCGTTTTACATAAGATAAATTTACCAGTTCATATATCTCTTAACCGATATCAAACATGTTAATTTGATTGTTTCACATAAACGATATACAATGCAAAGTGCAGATTATAAATAACCCGACATTCGACTATCTCAGATGATATAATATGTAGTTTGATCTGAATATTGTTTATTAATCAGATTATTCATATTAGCTAAATTATTATTATGAGATTAGATTTAATATTATTCTCTTTAGTAATGAATATAAATGTATGTGTATATATTAATGTATAATAATAATAATATCTATTATTATTATTATATATTGATATATTATAA
>MU223858.1:1793250-1816163 GCA_018584345.1 Thuja plicata
TGCCTTATTAATGCCTTGGGCATTAAAGGCTCTTACATATTCATTTATGAGTCTCCAAATTCATAAATGAACCTTGTCCCCCCCCTCTCTCTCCCATTCTTCTATAAATAGAAGCCTATTTTGAGAGAAAATAAGCCTTCATCTTAGATCAAAAATTACATTGTTATGCTGTTATCTTCACTCTAGACTCATATTTTATCTATTATCTCATGCTATTTCTTAGTTTTTATTTCATGTTTTAAAGCTAGATTGCATGCTTTTTCTCATTTTTAGTTTAAATTCAAATCAAATCCTTCATGCTAGGTTGTATTCATCACTGATTTGTAGCATATTCTGAGGGCTGATATGTTACTAATTACACTCCTCCTAGTTAGAAGGCAATAGGCCGATATTAGTGGTTTTACATGTTTTAACTAACTATTTCAAGCTAATGCAATGACCTATTGAGTGTTTGTGTCATTTTCAACAGGTACCCATTTACACACACACAACCTCTAGACCTAGTAAAGCACCAGTATCTCCATTAATAATCCTAGGCAATAGTATCTCATCTGATTCTGGAACAACAACAGTATTAAGGGAAGTGTTTGAACTCTCTCCTCTCTCCCATAGAGGTGAAAATCTATGAATCAAATCTACCTCAATTTCCATGGTAGTATCAGACATGTGATCCCATTCGTAATAATGTGAGTTTGTTATTTTATCATTAGATCTATTTAGAAACTCGGCAATAGTTACCTGATGTACCCTATTAGCCATTTGTAGATCAAAGTGTGGTAAGTCTAGGACATGTGAAATTGTCACAAATTTCCCCTATTTAGGATGTACATCTTGTTGTTGGGGTATTTCTTGATGAATTTCTTCTAGCTGTTGGATTTATGGAGAGTCTTTTGTTGCTTCCTCTACTTCTTGGACATTAGTTTTTAACAATAGAGGAACATGATGCTCTTGTTGTGCTACCAAATTAGGTACATATCTTTCACCTTGATATTCAGGATACTAAGTACCAATGTGTAATAATATTTCATATGTCCATGGTTCAAGTGTTGTTTCTTCTTCTTCATCATCACTTCCTTCATCAAAGATTGGGCCATCTCTTGAAGTAGGGTTTTCTGAATTGTTATTGAACCCTAAACCTGTTTTGTCTTTGGTATTTCTGAATTCCATGTGTATAGGCTCAATGAGTCATTTTCCTTTATCTCCTAAAGGTCCCTTCCCTTTGTATCCCATCTATTTGAGAAGGTCATATCCTTTTCCATACTTTTCTGAGGATATCTCCACATGTTTTATCTCATTTTCTCTCTGTTATCCTTTATAAATACAAGCCAAGACTGCTTTATCTTCTTTTTCATCCTCTTGAGAAGTAGAGGCTCTAACCATACTAATTGGTTTTTGAATGTCTTATTCTTTATATGTAGTAGGTGTGAAAGATGAGGAAGGTTTCATATTAGATCTAGTTTCTTTAGGTTTTAGTGTCTTTCCAAAACTTCTCATCACCATGTATTTAGAGGTTTCAGGTATGGATTATTTTGGGACTTCCTTATTGTGAGGAACCATACTGTCTGCTTTAACATTGTTGCAAGTGTAGCTAGAATTTGCAAGAATTGTCACTTCCACCCCATTATGTGGGAATTTGATGCATTGGTGGTAAGTAGATGGCAGTGCTTGCATTTCATGTATCCAAGGTGTTCCTAATAATATGTTATAGGCCAATGGTAGATAAAGAACTTGACAAATCACATTACATTCAATTGGTCCTATTCTGATTGGTAGAATAATGAGCCTTTTGGATGATCTTTCTTCTTCATCATAAGCCTTGATGGTTATCTTACTTCTTGAATCAATGGTTTGTTATGAAAGACCCAATTTCTTGATTAGAATGAGAGTACATATATTCAACCCTGCGCCTCCATCTATCAATACATGTTTGAGACGGGATTTGTGAATCAAGACTTCAATGTGAAGGGGTTGGTTATGCAGATGAGTCAAGGACTTGTCATCTTCTTCTGAAAAGGAGAGGTAATGTGGAGCTGATATGTGGTTGACCATTGCCTGGAACTTATCTACATCAATATATTTTGGAACATTTGAAGAATGTAGGGCTTGTTCAAGAACTTCCCTATGCATTGAAGAGATTTTTAATAACTCAAATATAGAAATTTGAGCTGAGGTTCTTTGCAATTGGTCTACCAAGTTATAGTTTGTAGATGGTATACTAACTATTTGTCTTGTCCCTGGTGGTTTAGGAATTGTTTCAACAAGTACTTTAGAGGATTTTTCTTGTTTAGATGAGGAGTTAACTCCTTTGATCATGACTTGTGCTTGACTTCGAGTTACTCCATTTGAATGTATTGATGTGTCTTTGGAAACTTTAATAGTGATCACATTGATTGATTCGCTTTTAATGTCCAACATGTTGATCACATTATCTTTATGGGAGTAGGTGTAATTCACTTCTTTTTTCTTTAGATGCTTCCCCTTCTTTTTAGTTAGGGAATGGTTTGTTAAATTCTATGTGATCTTCATTAGTGGTATTCCCTTCTAGTTTGATTTTGCCTCCTTCAATAAGGTCTTGTTTAACGTGTTTAAGCTTAACACAATCATTAGTCTTATGTCCTTTGTTCTTATGGAAGACACAATAGGCATTGTCATTCCACAATCTTGGTTTAACTTCCGGTTCCCATGGTTTTGAATCCGGTATTGTGAGAACTTTATTATCCAAGAGTGTCTTCAAAACTATATCAAGAGGTTCTCCCAATAGAGTAAATGTTCTTTGAGGTCTAGAAGTCCATGGTTTACTCTTTTTGTTCTCATTATTTTCTCTTGGTATTGTGGTTGTTACCTTAGCTTCTTTTCTTTCTTGTAAGTTGTTTGTTAGATTGAACACTTCTGGTTTAGGATTTGCATTGGATGCTTCTACCACTCCATCACTAACAAAATTCTTGTTCTTGTTCCACCACTTAGGTTTTTTGTTATAGTGTTAGATTTAGTATCACTTTGGAGTGTGATTTCTCCTTTCTTGACCATGACATCTTCGTTATGGATAACATTTTTTATCATTCTATTAAAACTAGGTGAATCTTGCATTTGTAACACATAGTTCATTTTGGGTACCAAGTTGTTGATAAAGATTTCCATCTTTTCAGATTTGGTTATTGGTCTTGAGTATCGTGCAAAGATCCTCCTCCACCTTTGTAAAAAGTGTGTAAAGGATTCACCAATTATTTTCTTTGTGTTGCAAAGATCCATTATGGTTATGTTATGTTGTATATTGTAGGATTAATGTTAGACAAAATGTTGGATTAACTCCTCAAAAGAGTGCACACTTGGTGTGAGTTTGGAGAACTACTCCATAGCATTTCTGCCTAAACTTCCCAGAAATAGCCTCATTAGATATGTGGGTTCATGCATGTACTCTATGCTTAGAGAAAAAAATTCTCTAACATGGTCATGTGGATCAATTTCTCCCATGTACTTGTCATATTTGGGTCTTGCCATGTTGGGAGGAAATGGGACCATGTTTATACTCTTGTCAAAAGGAAATGGACATATGTGTTCCAAAGAGTACTTTTTCGTAGGTTTGATCTTTTCTTTCTTGAGTGTCGCAAATTTTGTTTGCATTAAGGTCAATTTTTTGGCAAGGATAGAAATAGGTGTTTGTACCTCTTTTTCCTTTAGTCTCTCAACATCATAATATTTAGGAAGTTTAACTACAAGAGATGCTAAATGTAGGAAGTAATTCTCTTTGTCTTCACCAATGATCTTTTCTAAGGTTCTTTGAAACCTTCTACTTTGTTTCAGTTTGTTGTAATCTTCTTGCGATATGTCTTCATCACTGTCAGAACCAAACAAAGGATGAGTTTGGTTTTGTTCTTCTTCACTACTATCTGGTTCATTTAAGTTTTGTTCATTGTTATAGTCCTCAAAAGCTGCACTCCATTCATGGCGAGGTTCTTCTATTTCGGGTGAGTCTAAATTGAATAGGGGATTATGAGATGTCTCTCATTGTTGAAATTGTAGTAATCTAGGAGGTATCTCTGATTTTTCAGCAAGGTATTTGTTACGTCTTGTGTTAACCATGAGAGTTGGGTCTCAACTTCATTAAAGGTTTTCCAATTATGTCAGTAGGATGTCAAATTGTCCAAATAGGTGTGTCCAAGTAGTGAAAGAATGTTTGTGTTTTATTTGATTGAATGAATCCAGCATCAGAGGGTTAGAATTCCCTGATAGTGAGCTACGAATCAAGAGGTTTTGATAAGTGAAAAGACCACACATTTCAGGACCAATTGTGAGAATCCAAAAGGACATGCAAGGTAGACTTGTAAGAAAATTGTGAAACAATGACAAGCGGACCAGAAAGAGCAACATGACCAGACTAAAGAGCCAAAAGGGTATCCAAAAATATTAAGTTTCTCTAAGTGACATGTGCACAAGTACTGACTATCCTAGATGCGACTCCCTAAATACGAGTTGATGCAAACTAAATGTGAGTTTTGATATGCAGGATGTGAGAAACTTTCCTGTATGAGAGCCAAGAATTACCAAAAGTGATCAAGTTCCCTAGATGCGAGATAATGCAACTAGAAGAAAATTGAAAATAACCATATGCGATCCTCTAATGGTTTTGCAAATTTTATCTATTTTGTCTTGAAGTACGTGAAATTTAATTTGACAATAGAGTTTGTCTGAGACTTTCCAGAGAGTTTTAAACAACATGTATGTCAGGGAGTGAAATTTATTGCTTGCTTTGAGGATTTATCTTTTTAGTGAGATTTTAGGACACGTCAAGCAATGTTTTTTGTTAAGGTGATCAAACACATCCCTATTCCCTAGATTCTAGGCATAGAGTAAAAATATTTTCTCGTAGACTCAGGTACAAACTCACATGCTAATCAGAATACAACCATCACCAAGCATGCAATGGCTCCAGTCACGATGGCATATTAGCCAACTCCAAATGCAAGTGAGGGCACAAAATGATGAGTATATTGGGGCAATTCTTATTTTCCTTGCATAAATATTATCACCCTTTCGAAGATAAACCAGGTAGTTTTGACTACAAGTGTTGTTTAATTGTGGGCATCCATTCGCGATTGTCCCCCATAGAATTGTACAAGGCAAAATTGAGGCATATAGCCCTATGAGTAATAAAATGTGTTTAGTCTCGCAAGAAAGATTCAAGCGGCTCCGCTCTACACACACTCAAGCATGTTCAAGGAATGATGTCAAAATTCTAGGAACAAAACCGACTACGTCTTCCGATGCTTTGGCCTACAAAGAAGCATATTTATTATAGTGAGTTGGAAGGGTTGGCGCAAACCTATCCTCACTTGGGTCATCCCAAGATATTTTTTCCTCAACCGACATGCCCTCTAATTTTTTGAAAGAAATGACAAAGGATTGGAAACTTAGGAGTCTAGATTTATAATTCTTTAAAAGAAGAAGAGCATACTCTCCTATTCCATGCCATTTTCTCCCTCAAGCACACCAAACATGTTCATTTCCTCAAACTTTATAAATCAAAACTCAATCCCCCATGATAATTTTTTGATTCTTCCAACTTGGCAAAAAGATCAAATCCTCTAGTTGGACTAAGTAATGAGTTTAAATTTGATATTAAGTGCCTATCGTAAAAAATGACAAAGCATATGAAAGAAAAGTTTGTTTTGTTCAATTTCCCCAATTTAAGATGATTTTCTTGTTCAATTACTCTCCAAAATTAAAATATTTGCTTTTTTCATTTTCCAAAAATTTAATGATTTTTTTGTTCAATTACTATCCAAAAATTAGAAAGATTTGTTGGTTCAATTACTCTCCAACTTTAGAAAAGTGTGTTTTCTTTGTTCATTTTCCCCAAATTCCTATCAAGTTTTAAACTGACTTATGAGTTTCTTATTTTCCTTAAAGGAAAAGAGCATAGTCCTCTAGTCAATTTACCAAATGATGGAAAATGTATTTAATTTTGAAAGATTTTAAAAAAAAGGTCAAGTTGAGCGATTTGGCAACCTGTAAACCACAAATTAGTAGTTTCTTTCCAAATTTTTAACAAAAAGCCTCTGAAAACAACCTACAAGTAAACGTTAGGCTGGTCAAAACAAAGAAATTACATGCATGGTTAGAAGATTAGTGGGTGGAGTTTTAAATTTGCAACTCAACCAGCCAAATACGACTGCCTTTACTGGATGCGATCCTAGAAAACCTTGATGTGATTAATAGTTCTGAAAATGAGCCTTTGCACTAAAGGCGATACAATATTTACCTAATGCAAGCTTTCCCTGGATGTGATTTGGGATATATTGGATGGAACGATAGAAATGCGGGTTGTGATGATCTTTCCTGAATGGGAGCCTTTGCAACTAAAGGTGATCTTTGGCAACCAAATGGGACTCTGTACCTAAAAATAGAAAACACAAATTAGTAAAAATAGATTTAGAAAAGAGGAGAAATATGAGGATTTGCACCATGGTAGGCACGAGAAATGTTTGTGTATTTTTTGGACCTGCAAGCTGCAACATAAAACTTCAATATGTCATTACATTAGTGAGAAAAACATGAAATAGAAGAGTAAAAGTACAATAAGAATCACTTAAATTGACATATTGCTCCCTATCTAAGGAGAGTATGATAAATGCTATAATTTTCCCTCAGATTATGCATAAATCAGTCATACATTCATGCTTAGAATGGAAGATTTAGAGAGAATGAAAGCTAAATGCTCAAAAAAAGTTCATTTTAATGCTCCAAATGAAAGATTATAACAATTCTAAGAATTTGAGTTAAAATGCATTTAGAAATTAGGATAACATAAGTTTGCAAATGAAATTCTAAAACTAGGGGCAACATAAGGATGCTTTCAAATTCTAAAGATTAAGGGCCCATTGAGCTCAAAATTCATTCCTTGTATAGAAGAATTTGAGGAATAAGAGGTCAAGATTTATTTGTGGGTGGAGATTGAATCTTTGGTGATTCATGTGAGGTGATCCAAGTGATTTAACTCTCATTGGCTAATGGATTGACTTTCTATTTTGCAAGTGAGGAATTGTAATTAGGGGATTTATTTAATTCCTTTTAATTAATTAATTTATCCATGTATTTGATTCCTTTGATTTAATTCTTTTGATTTGATTTAATTGGCTAAGGCACTTAATGTGAATTAGTGATAAGATCACTTTGATTCTTAGGAAATTAAATTTGATTTAAATGAATTATGCCAATTAATTGAGTAATTGTCTTGGCATACAAATAGGGTCTCTGGTGAGAGTAGACCAAATTAGGGTGGTTACAAGTATTGCTTGAGTCCATTACTAATATTAAAATTAATTACACACACACACACACAGATATATATATATATATATATATATATATATATATAGAGAGAGAGAGAGAGAGAGAGAGAGAGAGAGAGAGAGAGCATTTGAACATAACATATCAAATCCATTAACACTTGACTAAGCTTTTCACTTCAAACAATGATCAAATGCAAGATATATTTGACATAGTTTTCAGTCTCCATACAAATTTTCTTCCTTATTAGTAGTTAGAGATTCACGATAAACATCAACATCCAAAAATTATTTGAATGAAATGCACATCAATACTTCCTATCCTTTGGAGAAAGAGTACAAAGTTGTATAGTTATAAAATAATCATGATATAACCATCAAAAACATTGAATTTATATATGAAGGACTAAGTAAAAAAATCATAAGTTTTTATTCCTTGAAACTATCAACCAAGAAACCTTAGTGTGGAGAAATGAAATTCCCCCATTGAACAAATCAATGCCTCTATAAATAATAATTTAACCCTTAAAATATTTTAACCCTCCAATTCATATACAGTCCCCAAAAAATGATACTCCAATATGACAATGTCTAAATAAAAAACTAAAACGTATATCTTACCAAGGGGGGCACTTAGTTTTTTTTTCAATTGTCTTTATATATTTTACATTTTAGTTGGTTTTTTCACCATGGATCTCCAATTTTGAGACTCATCCAACACCTATTTATACTCTTCAACCATTTCAAATTGATTTACATTAATGATGAACTAATTTTCATTAACATCAAAACTGAACTTTATTTGACTTCCAACCTCATTCATATCTATCACATTAAATGTATGATAAAAACAAGAAACCTTCTGATGCAGAGCTCTCCTCTATTTAAGAAAATTTGATGTGGTGTTACCTTAGGTGTCTCCTCTACACCCAAACTAGATTGAAAGAGTGCTCTACACCTTCAAAAAAGATCCTACAACAACTACAAAACACACTATCCTCCTAGAGGATACTAAGTCTTATTTCAAGAAAGTAACTTATACTTGATCCTAATATAAAATAGGAACGTATATATTGTAGGGGATGGAAATGTTCCACACAATTCAAAAGTCTCTAAAAGAGATGATTTACAACCCTTAAAAGTGTCTAAGAAATCAGACAAAAATTCTGGCTTTTAGGCCTTCCTGGCTTGTAGCCCTAGTGAGCGATTTTTTAGGACTTAGATGAAAAAATTACTAAAGTATCTATCAAAAAAAGATTATATCTAGACACCATTTACAGAGTTATATCAAACCCCAAAATAATAGACTCCCAAATAGAAAGGAAAGTACCTAATTCTTACTGTTGCAGGAGGCCTAATTAGGCCTAGAAGGGTTGATTTCTTCTAGAAGTCTTCACCAGTCAAATTCCTCTAGAAATACACCATTTGTAATGTTTAAAGGGACCTCTTAGAAACCAGAATCCACCATCTAATTGAGTTTTTCCACTCCTGAAGGGCTGCTGCTACTTCATTCTTCTCTACACTGAACCAAGCACATAGAGATGCTTAACCTAGGGCTTGCAAGTAAAACTAGGAAACGCATTCCCCTTCTCCCAGGCTTTTGGAATTGTAAAATAAATTGAACCTAATTGCATTTACCTAAAGGAAAAGGAATTCCCACAGTGGCAAAGCAAGTTAGGGCATGATTTGTGAAAAATGCTTATTCAGGAAGGGTTTCTATGCACCCAAAAAAGATTTGCTTGTATCTTTTGATTCTAATCTTTAAGACACTTCAAACCAATTGAATTATTTCCTTAATCTATTATATACTTCAATTCATCCACTCATTTACTTCTTCCAATCTGTACATGTTCAGTTTGTAGACATAAATTAGGGAAAATAGGGATTTTTTATTGATTTCAAAAACAAATTACATCATCCTGTCTTTGACCTACCTGAAAGGGATTATTGAAGACTTTTCCCAATGGATCCAAATAATTTTTTAAGTTTGTAGCTGTTGGGAATCATTTACAACATTTTTAGCAAATTTTACAAAAGTTTCTTGACAACATTTTCTAGCAATATGCAACTTTTTGCATTTCTTGCAAAAGTGCATCTTTCCCTTAACAAGACCTAAGTCTATGATCCTAGGGATCATTATTAACACAAAACATGATAAAAAAAAATCCTAAGTACACACCTAGACTATACTAATCACAAAACATGCCAATTGACCATAGTTAAAGCCCAAGGTTTATAAAGGCACCAAGGGTGACTAGGCCTTACAAGTTGGCATATAAAAAACTCTTGAAATTATCTTGATGACCCTTAAGCATGGAGGCCCTTAGGTGAATCCTTTGAAAACCCTAGGAAGATAATTTCTTTGGAGATTGAAGGGAAGGTACTCCTGCACCATACTCCCTTGTTTTGAAAAATCAAGTTCCACTTGAGAGTAATTTTTTAACAGAAATTCCATGTTTGTGAATGCACTCTTCACTCATCCATGTGGCATCAATGTCAGGTAGCCCCTTCCATTTAGCCAAGTAGTCTGTGTAGGTCTTCTTCCTAGTTTTCTTGACAACTTTGGAGTCAAGAATATTTTCCAACTGTAATGGTTGGCTTGGTGGAAAGTCCTTTATCCATTCTTTCTATGTATCTTCATCATCCTGCAAAGAATTATTAGATCCTGCATCACTCTTAAAAGGAGTGAGATCACAAATGTAAAAGATAGGAAAGATTGAAATTGTTGGGGGTAAATAAATTTCATAAGCATTGTCCCCAAATTTATGAAGTATTTGACAGGGACCGATCTTCCTCATCTATAGTTTAGTGTGCCCCCTAGGTAGCCTTTACTTGTTCAAATATCCCCATACTTGATCTCCTTCTTTGAAAGTCACATGCCTCTTCTTTTTATCTACCTGTTCCTTGTACTTTGCAATAATCTGATTCAATGTATCTCTAACTTGATCATGAATCTGTTTGATCCATGCATACATCTCTTTAACCTATGCACTAGTTTTAAAGTCACTTGGTACATCTCTCAACTCCAAGACTCCTCTTGGATGAAGTCCATAGTTCACTTGGAATGGTGTCTTCTGTGTTGACTTACTTACTGAATCATTGAAAGCAAATTCTGCTTGAGGGAGGATAGAATCTCAAGTCTGTCCATACTATTTTATTAGATACCTTAGAAGCTTTCCTAATGATCTGTTTACAACTTCAGTCTACCCATCTGTTTGTGGATGGTATGCAGAACTGAAAGACAAATTTTCCCCAAATTTTACCAAAGGGTTATCCAAAAATGCCCTTGGAATTTCACACTCTGTCTGAGATAATTAATGTGGGTAATCCATGAATCCTGACCACCTCTTTGAAGAACAAATTAGAAATATGAGAAGCATCATTAGAAACCTTACAAGGAACAAAGTGAGCCATTTTACTAAATTTGTCAACAATAACAAAGATTCTATCAAATCCCTATTTAGTTCTTGGAAGTCCTAGGAAAAGTCCATAATCACACTATCCCATGGCTTTGTTGGGATTGGGAGTGGTTTATAGACCCTGATTGGTCCTAACTCCTTTGGTTCTTTGGAAAATAGTGCATGCCTCAACAAACTTTCTAACATCAGTGGGTAGTTTAGGCCAATGATAGTTTCTCCTAATTAGTTCAAGTGTCTTATCAATCCCTAGTGTGTGACAATGCTTCTCTGTGATCATATTTCCTCTCATAGAGCATTTAGGAATACAAAGTTGCCCCCTTTAAACAAAAGACCATTCTGCAATAAATATTCTAAATGAGTAGTGTTATATGCATCTAAGAGAGTAGAGCAAACCTTGTAGATATCACCAAAGTCTGCATCATCCTTGGATAGGTACTTGAGGGCATCAATTCCCATGCTTTGGACCTGTACTTATTCAACCAAAATCACTCTCCTACTAAGATCATCTGCAACTTTGTTTGAGGTTCCTTTCTTATTCTTTATAGAGAATGTGAATTTTTGTAGTTGTTCAACCCATTTCATTTTGCTGCAACTTAACTTATCTTGACTTTTAAGAAAAAATAATGCATGATTATCTGTAAAAATAATAAATTCCTTTGGTAGAAAGTAGTGCCTCCATTTCTTGAGGGCTTGAATTATAGAATAAAGTTTTAGGTCATATGTACTGTACTTTTTCTTGGCCTCATTCAATTTTTTAGAGAAAAAAGCCACTGGTCTTCCATCCTGACTAAGGAATGCACCTATGGCAAGATTGCTAGCATCTGTCTCTACTGTGAACAACTTGTTGAAGGTAGGTAGTTCCAAGATAAGATACTATGCTACTCTTCCCTTCAAATACTCAAAAGCTTCATATTCTTGGGTTGTCCACTAAAATTTGATTTTCCTACCACCTTTGCTGGTATCAAGTAGAGGTGCACAAATATGACTGAAATTTTTGGCAAATTTCCTATAAAAGGTAGCCAATCCATGGAAGCTCCTGACTTCTCTTGGTGCTTGTGGTGTTGGCCAATTGATGATAGCCTCTACCTTTTCGGGATCCATCTTCAAAGTGCCCTTGGAGATGAAAAAACCAAAGAATGTCAACTCTTGTTGCATGAATACACATTTTTCTAGGTTGATAGACAATTTATTCTCATGTAGTCTTTGGAGGACTAGTTCCAAATTTCTCATATGTTCTTCTTTGGTGCTACTAAAGATCAAAATGTCATCCAAGTAGACTACTACAAACTTGCCAATGAAATCATGAAGCACTTCATTCATTAGCCTCATGAAAGTGCTAGGAGAATTACTAAGACCAAATGGCATCACAAGCCATTCATATAATCCTTCAATGGTTTTAAATGTAGTTTTCCACTCATCTCCAGGCCTTATCCTTATTTGATGATAGCCTAATTTAAGGTCTATCTTAGAAAAATAACATGCTCCTCCAAGTTGGTCTAATATATCCTCTATTCTTGGTATAGGGAATCTATATCTGATTTTTTTTTTTTATTGCCCTAGAGTTAGTGCATAGTCTCCATTTTCCATCCTTCTTAGGGGCTTGTTGGTGAACAGATTTGTCCTTCAAATAAAAACACAAAATTTGACTCCAAACACCCACAATGAAGTACAAACCGCACCAACAGTTGGACAGATTATCATGGGATTGATAATCTTCCTCTGAATTATTCGGGTATAGTTCCCCGTGTAAGATCTCCAATGAATTCACAAAACCACTTACAAATATGCTTGTAACCCGAAAGCAAGAAATGTATACAAACATCTACCCGTAAACATGGAAAACATGTAAAGAAGCTAATCTAACAATAAAGAAGAAAAGAAAAATGGCACAAAGTCCATTGTTTCAGACCTTACATAATAGAGAAAATGCAAGAAGAAAAACATATGATTCTCTTTCTAATACACGAATAACTAAGGCTCAAAGACCAAAAGATTATCATGCATGTAATTGTGTGAGACATAGTTATATTCACAATAGATTGGATCAATTCACAGATTGATCTCAATCAGAAAATAAATATCCAAACTCAAAGATTTGGCATACAAATATTCTTTTTCTCTGAATATCAAAAAGATGACAAAGATCTAAATGCTTCTAAACTCACAAATTACAATCTAAAAGAAAAAACCAGATTTTTTTTCCCCTCTGCAAAAAAAAATCCTTTGCCTGCAACACAAAGTCCCCAGCCAAAGGTTGAAAAATAGGAACCTCCAGCTTTCTTTTTCTGGCATATTTATCTTCTTGCTCTAATAATGTTTGTCAGTTATAATAATTGATTCTTTGAAACTGTTTCCACTCAATCTTTTTCTTACTTTCCAATAACACCCCTCACCTTTTTAATTTTATATCTTCACAAAATATTTATGCAAAGCTTATAAAGATATAATTCAATGTTTTAAAATATATTTAGACAGGTGGCATTTGCTGGTGATGAATAGTTGTCATCATTTCATGACAGTCATTGGCAGTTTTGATAGTAGTTCACTCAAACATTTATAACTTTTTATCCACCAAGAATCTGAAAAAATGCTTTGGAGAGGTTTTAGATAATTTGGATTTCAAAAACATGTATGAAAATAATCTTGATCCAATGGTTGGATTAAAATTTATGCCCCCCAAAATATGACTATATTTCTCTAGATTTAGCAGATTTGTGGTTGCTGGTCACCTTGGATAGACGCGCACTCAGTCAGAAATATATTTTGGAGGAACAAAAATTTTGCTAATATCTCTAGTGGGGATTTAGATAGTTAGGTTTACAAAAACATATTTGAAAATGAGCCCGATCCAACAGTGGAGTTTAAAGTTATGCCCCCCGTAATACGACTGTATTTTCTGTCATTGCCAAATTCGTGGTTATGGGTTGCATTGAAAATTGTAAGCATTCTTCATGTCAAATTTTACACATGAATCACCAATTTGAATTGAGATTCATTGTTTGGATATTATCTTCCACACAAACCTTCATATGGATCTTTATCATTATTTTTATCCAACATCATGATACTAAACTCTGTGCAATATTAACTAAATATGTTGTCAACAGTTAACTATTGAGACAAATTGAACTGTTGAACCAGTTAAACATTTGAACCTTGAACTTGCAGAACTATCAGAACTTGAAGTTGGACACATTGAAATCTTAGACTACTATGAACCATGTTGAACTAAAAAACCTGTGAACTGCACTTTTGAACTGAACCTTTGAATCTTTGAACCTCTGCACCCTTTGAACTTTGAACCGATTTGGACTACTTTGAACATTAAACTGCCTGAACCAGTTTGAACCATTTTGAAACCTTTGAACCTCTTTGAACTACTTTGAACCAATATTCAAAGTGGTTCAAAGTGGTTCAATACTTATGCTTAATAGATACAATGTTCATTTGAGAAATGATTGGCATGGAGGAGACCCAAATTCTGAATTTTTAAATTTGGGTCTATATGGGGCTAACAGGGCCAAACCACTTGGGACTACACAAGGGATAAGGATCTTTTGTATGAGTCCTTTGGAAAAAAATTCACTAATTTATTCAGTGACCTCTACATTATGATCAGGGGTGAGTTTATATGCAGCTTTGTTGGGTAGGGAAGCACCTGGAATGAAATCTATCTGATGATATATGGCCATCAATGGTGGGAGTTCATCTTGTGTTTCTCCCACAAATATTCCCTTATACTTATGCAATAGACAATCTACTTCCTAAGGTACTTCTTTATGCACTATTTTCTCCTTTGTTTTAAGGACTAGGGCATATCCTATCTTTGAATCTTGAATAGTACTGATCATTTCTTGTTCTCCTGCAAGCATGACTAATTGTTCTTTTGGTTTTTCTTGTTGAGGATCAGGAAGTGGCAGTAGATTGAACTTGTGACCATTCTGCTTAATCTGATATTTGTTTGTGACTCCATCATGTTTGGCTTGAAGATCATACTGACATGGATTTCCTAATAAAAGGTGAAAAACATCCATATCTACAACATCACAAAGGAATCTATCCTTATAGTCTTTGATGGAAAATCTACCCAAGCCTGTTCATTTATAAGGTTTTGTTGTCCTTTTGTCAACCAAGATACATGTCAGGGATTTGGGTGGGGTACTTTCTCCAATTTTAATTTATCTACCATCTCCCTAGATACAAGATTTTCAGTAGAACCAGAATCAATAACTAACTTGCATACCTTTACATGGCTCTTGCAGTTGGTTCTAAAGAGATTTTTTCTTTGAGGAGGCTCCACTGGCATTAGTGCTTGGATCAAAATCCTCGTCATCATGAGGCATGTCCCTTCTTCTCCCGTATAGTCTCTTACACTGTTAGCATTAGCCTCTTGCACAAGGTTGGTCCTCCTTTCTCCTTGGTTGTTCTTCTTGTCTCTGTCTGGACACCTATTGGTGTAGCGACCCATCTGATTGAAGTTATAACATTTGATATTCCCATTTTTTCTTCCTCTACGTAACACCCCACTAGGGAACCCAAGAGAGATTAACCTAGAACATGATACTATGTTTGCTAATTTTTTTTTTAAAAGTTTGCATAAAGAGACATACAGTAATGCAGAAGCAAATACCATTTATACACATGTCATACACTCACATAGATTACACAAATCAAGGGTTCCATGACGTTGAATTACTTAAAGTAAAACACAACCAACAATATAATAAAAGATTCCATTTGAATAGATATAAAAAATATAACTTACAAAACCATAATTATCATGGATAATCATGAAACCACCATAAACTCACATCCACTGCACATGTGGCAGGATATGTGGTAATCACTCTAATCTACTTAATATACAATATCCAGATTAGGTATCACATGCGATACTCTAATAAAATATTTAAATTAATGAAAGTACATAATAAATGATGAAGAAATATAAAGAGCTCATCTGCCAAGAACCATCCAGCACCTGGTACAAGGATGTCAAATCTCAATGGGTAAAGAATAACTACCACCCATCTGTGTGGAACCACAAAGGTCCACCCCACCATGCTGAGGAGATAACAACAGACCCCACTCAGATATTCAAAACCAATAAGGAATAACCACTAAGAAAGGGATCCTGATAGCTCTCTAATCCAGGTATACATCATGAAAGGTAAGAATCACTAATCAAGAGGCAACTGACATACGTAGGAAATCTAGATTGTGTAAAGGAAGGTTTCATCATGTACATCTCACCCTTAATTTTTTTCCTAGCAATCCATATGGATTATGGCACTTAAGTGACCATACACAGAGCCAATGACCTCTCAAACTGATAGGGCCACTAACTATGCTAGGTACCCCTCGAGGCAACTAGCATCTTCTCATCACCATCTTAGTCTATACTAGCACTCAAGTATGGGTGAGGACACATCCTATTAATTCATTTTAATATTTCTCAGTATGTATTTAGTTATCACTTATTAAGTAAACTCTACAATAAGCAATCTAGTAGTCACTTACAGACCTAGAACTTATTGCAAGCCACCCCCTGCTACACATCTAAGTAACCTACCCTAGGCTCATAGATCCTACAAAGATCTAGCATAGGTCACAACCTGAGTATACCCAAATCCAGCATCCCATACATCAGGAACGGTCACATATAGGTACACAATCAGATAACAATATCGAAAGTGTTAACATGGTCAGTTTAGGGTAATAACATTTAAACACACATCCTAGGCCATCTAATGCCTCGATAATAACACATATAAGAAAAAGATAACTCAAAAGGAAGAATAGAACAAAACGTCCTAATGGACTGAAAAATGAATAGAAGCAGATAACCATTTATAGTTAACCCAAATATAAACTCCATTCAAATAATTAGGTTTCAAAATAAATAGTGTCATTCAATTTCAATCTATTTAAAACCCTTTCTAGTATTTAAATAAATTAATTGAAATGATCATTAAATAAATTAACTAAGTTAACTCCACATAAAGTCTCAATTACTTTAGGATTAACAAATTAAAAATTAATATTGATTAATTTTAATCAACATAACATATTAATTGAAATTAATAGTTAAGTCATATTAACATATTAATTAAAAATAATAGCTAACACATTAATTTAAACCAATAAATAAAACATATAATTAAAACTAACAACTAACATATTAATTAAATTTAATAATTAACATATCAA
Organism: Thuja plicata; assembly: GCA_018584345.1. Classification (NCBI taxonomy): domain Eukaryota; kingdom Viridiplantae; phylum Streptophyta; class Pinopsida; order Cupressales; family Cupressaceae; genus Thuja; species Thuja plicata. The sequence continues at coordinate 1,810,166 of MU223858.1, forward strand.
TTAAGAATTAATATTACACATACTAATTAAAAATTAATATTAAAAATACCAATTAAAAACTAATATTAAAAATAAATTAAAATATTCTAAAACGAAATTTCAATTAAAACAATTTTTAATATAAAATAAAATTTATAAAACTTTTGGGGGGAGCGGGTCCCCCGCGGGCCCCCCTCTTCCCTAACTTACGGCTCCCGTAGGCTGCAAGGCAGACCGACTGTCGTAGCAGTCTGGGTCTGCCGCAAGGCAACTCGGCTGCGGCTTGTGTAGCGTGGGCTGGTGGGGTTGGGACCCACCCCACACTACATTTTTTTTACAATTTTTTTTTTTAAAACCGGTTTCCAAATTTCATCTTTCTAAAAAAACAAGTATATATATATTTTTTAATAACAAATTTTCGAAAACGAAAATAATAGGAGATAATATTTTTTTTTTGTCTTTTCTTGTTTTTCGTCCTTTCTGGGTAATTTCTTTTTTGACTCGTGCATAAAATATTACGACTGTATTTTGCCAGGGAGTGTATTTTTTCAAACAAATTAATTTGTAAGGGAATATATTCTCATTCCTAAATCTATTTTTCCTCTCTTTTATAGTTTAGACTATAGGCAAACTAATTTATTGATTTGTAGGAGTTCTAGAGGGAATTTTCCCATGAAACTTTTTCAACATAACAACACTTTGCCAAGTAATAATAGATAATGAAAATAACAGATCTAAGGGTTTTCTAAGTACCCAAAATCATAGAAACTCAAATAAATACCTATAAGCTATAAAGAATCGACTTGCATCTAATCAAACATAAAAAACCACATATTTGCAAAATTTAAACAATGTAAGAAACACAAAACCTACCTTGATTCCAATGCAAGAAACTGAGAAAATGTGCCTTTGAAGATGATAGACAATCTGAAAACCTCCAAGCCTGATTCAACCACAAATCTGAAATCCACGAAGATCCAAGCACATGCAACCAAGAAATCACACTAATCTCCAAAACAAGAAGTAACCACAACAATCCCCAATTCTTCAAAAATCCAAAAACACCAAGAGCTCTCCATAATACCAAAACCTATTATGAGAGAATGAGAGGAGAATTCTCTTAAAGAGAATCAACTTCCCCAAATTATGCAAACCCTCATGACAACTCCCAAATCAATCCCTAAAAAGACTCAACTTGAAATTGAAAGAAATTCCAAATTAAATAATTAAATATATCCTTTTTTGCCACAACTCAACTTTGACTCCTAATATCTAGTTGAATTTTTGAATTTGAAAATACTTTTTCAACACATTTATGCACATATAATTAATAAAATATTAAATTAAATATTTATGTCACAATAATACATGCAACCAAATCTTTAATCATTTAATTAATCATAAAAGCATATTTACTTTAATTCTCAATTAAATACTTAATTAAATCAAAATATTCAAATATTTGAATTTAATTAATTATCTCAAATAAACATAGGATATAATTAAATATTTAATTGAACTATAATCTATTAAACCATAAAACATAGAAAATCACTCAATAACAGAATAAATCACCTGAAGCAACACCAACAGAAACAAACGTACTCAAGGAAGGGATATTCTAATTCCTATCAACTAGACGAATCTGGATAGGGTAGTCAAATTGAAAGTCATCCAACATTAGGATGATTAGGCTTAGGTTAGGGTTTCAAAAATGTATGTTACCTCCCCTCTTTACCATTGAGATAAATATTTATGGGCACGCTCACTTCTGCCAATTCAAGGAAGACGATGCCCTATACCTGCAATCCTGTCATCAAAAGAACACACATGTACATACAGTATAACATCTCAAATAATGATAGGGATCGGTCGAATGTGTGGATCTCACAAAGCAAGTAACTATATCTACGTCCTCTACCACAACAACACATCAACAAGTACATCAACATATAAGACAACCATACACATGCAAGTATGGGGTAAGTACATCATAATCTGAAATCAACATGCAATAATCATCATAATACAATCATCACATCTATCTATGCATATGATAAACCATAACATCATAATCAAGAATCATCATCAAATGAAAGAACAACAGCTCACATGAAATGTAGCCTAAAAGAATTCAGCCAATCAATTGAAACCACCACCTAAAAGAGTACGACATGATAAACTAAAAGCAAAATATGAGTGGGTATTATATCCACTCCCTAGGATTAGGCTTACTCCTGGAAGCCCGTAAACAAGTAAGGATATAAATCCCATAATCTGGCTACATCCTTCCAAGTCACTGAAGACTCATCATTTGGGTTCCATTGGACCCTTACCTGCTCTATGGTGTGACTCCTAAGGGTCACACCCCGCTGCTCCAGAATATGTATTAGCTCCAAAGCCAGCTGCCCATCCTCAACCTATAATGCATTCCAATCAAGTACATGCATAATGTTAGGAATATATCTCCTAAGAACTGAAACATGAAAAACATTATGGATGCGTGATAGGCTAGGTGGCAAAGCAAGTCGATAAGAAATTGGTCCTATCCTCTTTAGGATCTCAAACAGTCCCACAAAGTGAGGTGCCAACTTAGAACCCTTTCCATAATGGATCAGACTCTTCTATGGGTGCACTCTCAAGAACACTCTATCTCCAACTACAAACTACCTATCCACCCTGTGAGCATCTGCATACTTCTTCTATCTATCCTGGGAAGTCACTAAATGCTCACGTATCCGCACTACCTGCTGCTCCATGTATCAAAGAATCTTTGGACCAAGAATAATACGGTCCTCCAATATATCCCATCTCAAAGGTGTACAACAAGGATGGCCATACAATGCCTGAAAAGGTGCCATGCCAATAGAACTGTGATATCTATTATTGTACGCAAACTTCACTAGGTACAAGTAGTCCTCCCAGTGAGTATGTCTATCCATGACATACACCTCAACATGTCCTCAAGAACCTGGTTCACCTGCTCTATTTTTCCATCAGTCTTAGGATGGTACGCTGAACTAAAATTCAGCTAAGCACCAAGATCGTGCTATAATGATGTCCAAAAGGCTGAGGTAAATACAGGATCTCAATCTGATATAATCCAGAGAGGAATGCCATGAATTTTCATGATATCCTTCATGAAGACTTAGGCTACAAAAGTTGTTGTATATGATGATCTCATAAGACAAAAATGAGCCACCTTGGTTAACCGATCAAAAGTCACCATTATAGCTTCATGTCTGCAAGGAATCAAAGGAAATCCAACTATAAAATCCATAGAAATGATATCCCACTTCCAAGATGGAATGAGATTCAGCTGTAGAAGCCCTGTTGGATGCTGATGATCCGCCTTGACCCTTTGACACTCTAAGCATCTAGTCACAAAGTCTGCAATATCCCTCTTCATACCAGCCCAATGGTAGAGCTATCAAAGATCTGTGTGCATCTTCTTGACACCTAGATGTGCCTAATAGGGTGTACGATGAGCCTCAAATAACACTAATGTACGCAAAACATCCAATGGTGGTACATAGATCTGGCTCATATGATGTAATAGACCATCTGACTCCAAAACATAACCAGAGAATCTGCCCTCCAATGGTCTCCTTGACTCTATCTCTGCCTTCACCTCCTGATACAAGGTATCTCTAGGAAGTGACTAGAGAATGCTACTCCTCAAGTACACACTAAGATTCAATGCTAGAATGGCCTGTCACTTGCTACTCAAAGCATCTGTAACTACATTTTCCTTGCCTTGAATATACTTTATCTCAAAGTCATATTCACAATGGAACTCCATCCACCTTCTCTATCTAGCATTCAGATTAGGCTGGGTAAAGATGTACTGAAGGCTACGGTGATTTCTATGGAGCTCAAACTGATGTCCCAATAGAAAGTGTCTCCATCGTACCTGTTGTTCCCTTTTCTTGCTGACATAAAAATACTCCTCAGAAGGTTCACTCTATTTATCCCTGACACTGATCAAGCATAGAGAAGAACAACAGTAACAAGGTCTTAAGACCTCCTACACTTTGAGCTACACAAACTCGGGTGGGATTACCCTTGAAAACTTAGAATAATGAAATCACTAAATTATTCTAGCTTGCTATTGGTGGAATTACAGGGAATGATCACTGTAACTTTTACTAAAACAGACCAAATTGAAAGTAAAGATTGATTTTAATAATGATAGTCATTTGATTGAATGAAAAATAGACTAGTGCTCAATCTTAGGGCATGGAGTCATATTTGAATAATGTTAACCAGCATGATTGAGAAAAAAACTTGAGGCAATTATAGGATCTTACATAAACATAGATATACCTTATATATCTACCTCAGTACACTTAGCCAAATTAATCCATCAGATTCATTTGCTACCCTGAACTTTGTTGAATTATCTCTAAGGTATAGTCTCTCCTTGAAAGAACCCTAGAAGTATTTCATAATCTGCCTGACAGATATATAAATTGAAAACATTCCTACAAATATCCAATTTAGACAAAATTCAGAATGCTAAAATGAAGACAGACAATCCATTAAATGCTTCAGAAACTATGAACTGGATTTTATTCAAAAATCATCATCAATTAATACATTCACAGAGATTTCTCCAAAAGACCAGATATATTGGTTCTCAAAACCAAGATTTACAATTGACTTAGTATTATTTTCAGACACAAAAATGACCACCCTTTTCCCAGTAGTCTTGGAATCCTTTTATAGCATAAGGATGCAACAAGCTACCGACATACTGGGAAAGATTACAAAATTTCTTGCAACAACTTTGCAACGAACTAGAAACAAAGTTTTGCAACCGAACATGGGTGGCAGTTTGTTGGCAAAGCCTACCAAGGTTTGTCTTTTGCGGCTTAACCATATTTCTCTCATCCTTTAATTTTTGCCTCCCATCTATTCACTTCTTTGACGGTGGGCCAATCAAAGGTCTTCTCTTCCTCTAGCCTGGCAATAGCTTCCACCCACCTGGCATCCATGGCAGTTCTAGCCTCAGACACAAATTTTTCCATATCTCTTTCAACTTTGTAGAATCCATTGATCAGTTCGTTGCAATACTCTGCGTTTGTGTCCTTTTCCAAACGTATCTTTAGATCTTGATTTCCCAATATAGCATAAAAACCAGATTCCCAATTTGATTGTGCTTTAAATTCCCCTGTTTCATTATAAATCTTTGGGATCAACGGTGGACATTGATCACCAAACAGTTGCAGCTTACTGTTCATTAAATCGGATTTGCCATTAAAGAAGGCAAAAGTATCATTCAACTTATTAACCATATCAATGGTATCTGATACTTTGTCAGGGAAATCATCATTGTATAGCATGGCTATTTTGAGTTTATCTAAAACTCTTTCCTTTGCTGACCAAAGCTTGAAAGCAGGCTCCAAGAAAACCATAGCTTCTGCAGCTATCTTTGAGGCCTCTTGCAGGGATCCATACAGTGTATAAACTACACCAATCTTATTCTTCAAAAATTCAATCCTATGCTGCAATATGAGCAACATGACAGACACAGCATTCATGCCCTGTTCCTGTGAGATGCCCTTTGACTGTGTTTCTACCAAAGCAGAGTCTTCCTTAGCACCTTTCACAACATCTGTGACAACATTGGCTGCTTCTTCAACAATTGGAGTCTTTTCCCTTTTACTTTCTTCCAATTCTCCCTTCAATTTGGCAATCTCCTCTTCAAGTGTGTGGTTCTTGACCACCACTTCCTCATGTTTCTTTGCCAATGCCATCATTTGGCCAAAATTTGTTTCATACCTTTTTGACAAGTCATCAACTTTTCCCAAGTTCATAAATGAAACCTGTGTCATTAACTGAGCTATCTCAGTATCTGAAGTATTTTGCAGGTTCCATATCATTCTATCAGCTCTTTTTTCTTCCCTGATGGTCATGACCAAGGGTTTCTGTGTGGCCGGGGCTAATGACCATATAGCTAGGGTTTTGGACTTTGGGTCAAACCCTGATCCTTTTAAGACATCATCCATTTCAAATT
>MU223858.1:1818034-1839397 GCA_018584345.1 Thuja plicata
TCAGCTACTGACCTCCTATCTATGGAAACTAGGGTTTCTTTGTTCTTTTTTCTAATTACCCTAGCCACTGGGCAATAGTTTTTTGCTAGCTCCTTAATGAGACCAATGTCAACATATACGTCAGGCAAAATTAACTTAGCCATATTCAAATCCCATGGATTTCAAATTGGGACTGGTTTAACCCTATTATTCCAAAAATAATGAAATAGAGTACTACCAGAGTAGTCTGGGGTTACCGGATTTCTGCATTGTGACCATTTGTCACTCCATTCTTCCCAATCTGCGCTGTTGGTATTCAGAGTCCCAGGCAGCAATTCAACAAATTCTTCAGTATACTTCTTTGGTGTGACTTCCTTCTTCTTTCCAGACCCCTGTGAGGTAGTAGGAACAATTGCTTGACTCATCCTTCCTTTTTGAATTTTACTGTCTCAAAAACAAAGCTCCAAATCAACAAGCTTCTCTTCACAGAAAAACTCAAAATGTAGAAAAGAGAGTTGTACAGAATCCAACTCAATCATTTACACTTATAGCCATTTAAGGACTGTGTCTTGTCAACTTGAAAGCCAAATTCCTGCACTTGAACTGTCACAAAGATTTCATTCTGTCATTAATGTTGCGATCAACTTGCACTGTTTGATCCTAGCTAGAAGAGAGAGTATACGCTTTTTTACATTTGGCACTCGTCAGCCTGAAACTTGCCAGCACATTGCACTTTATTCACTTTTAGAAATACCCTTGTGAGTGAGCGACGCATCCCTGTTATCTAACTGGTCGCATACTCGCCATCCATCCTCACTCCACTTTTCACCCTCTGCGAGTGAGCGATGACCTAAATCTTGAACCTCATCTCATGTCTGTCGCATACTCGCTATCCTTTCATGCTTTGCTTTTGGGTTCATGCGAGTGAGTGAACTTTCTTTACCTTTAACATGTCGCACCCTCGCGAGTTAACTTTTTATGTCACCTGAGTCTTGGCGACTGAGCGACTGTGCATCTTACCTTTCAGCTATTTCATCATTGCACACTCGCTGGCTATTTAAACTGACTTTTGGATCTTGAGCGGGTGAGCAACATTCATTTCTTACTGCATACTCTAACTCATCGCATACTCGTGCCACTTAACATTCCAAATTTCATCTTATGCGCGAGTGAGCGATGGCAGCTATTCTTTGCTCAGTCGCAAACTCGCGAGCTCAAAAATCTTACTCTGTCACTGACGGCAAGTGCACGACTGTCTCTTTTCTTTCCTTAGTCGCTCACTCACAAGCTCTTTTCCTTCCATCTCTGTTGATCGGCAACTATGCGATGCTTTTCTCCTTTGAATCATCGCATACTCGCGAGTTGATTTCTGATCGCCTCAAAGCATCAGTGAGTGAGTGAGGCATTTGAATGATCTCCTTTGTCACTCAGTCGCGGGCTATTATGAATGTTGAAAATGACTTGTGCGACTGAGCGATGGCATCTTCATTGACTATTTCATGCCTTCGTTGCGCACTCACGATGCAAAAAACAACTGAATTAGAACATAAGTGAGTGGGCGACCAAACAGAACACGACCTCGTCGCGCAATCACGCACTATTGACATTGACATAAAAACTTGACGCGGGTGCGCGACTGCTTTAATTTTAAACAAGACTCACCTAGTCGCGCAGCAGGATAGAAATAACATAACTCTTCAGCGACTGCGCGATATACAATTTTTTACTCGTCGCTGACTTGCGAACTTAAAACTTGACTTCCATAAAGCATCATGACTGCACGATTTACAACTTTAAAACAACTCGTCGCCCACTTGCAGACAGATCAAAAATAGACATATGCAGATCGCGGTTGCATGATTCTCCTTCACGGACGGCTCATCGCGCAGTCGCGCAACTTAAAGACATAAGGAAAAGAGCGACGCGACAAAGTGATAAAGGTAAAACATGATTTCAAAAAGGGATTGACTTTTTTTGAGTGGCTAAGCGTGAGATTTTTAAACCAAGAAAGCCCGGGAAAAGCAAAAGACCAAGAAATTCAAATTTAAAAACCTAAGGCAGTGCTAACAGTACCAATGCGTGGACAACCACAGCTAACTCCAGATCGTGAGTAGGGTAATTAAGCTTATGATCCTTGAGTTTGTGAGACTCATAGGCAATCACTCGCCCATCCTGCATGAGGACTACTCCAATCCCCTCTAATGATGCACCAACACACACTACAAAATCTCCCACTAGATCAGGTACAACTAGGATAGGTGCACTGGTCAAACACCCCTTAAGGCTTTGAAAAGCCTCCTCACACTTCTCTATCCAAAATAAATTCTTCCCTTTCTATTGAATAGAAGTAATAGGGTGTGCCACCCTAGAGAAGTTCTTCATGAACCTACAGTAGTATCCTGCAAGACCCATGAAGCTACATACCGCAGACACATTAGTGAGTGTTGGACACTCCACAATAGCCTAAATCTTTGAAGGATCTACTGAGATACCTTCTCCAGAATTGACATGACCAAGATACTGTACCTCTGATTGGAAGAAATCACACTTAGCCGGATTGGCATAAAGCTGATTTTTCCTAAGGCACCATAATACCTGTCAAAGATTCTCTTCATGCTCCTCCATAGATCTAGAATAAATTAGTATGTCATCCAAGAAGACAAGCACAAAGTGATCAAGGTACTCTCAAAATAATCCATTCATCAAGCACATGAATACCGATGGAGCATTTGTCAACCCAAAAGGAACCACTGTGAACTCATAGTGTCCATAGCGTGTACGAAATGCTATCTTGTGGATGTCTACATCCTCAATCTACAACTGGTGGTATCCTGATTTAAGATCAATTTTAGAGAACACCTTGGCTCCGTTAAGCTGATTGAATTGGTCATCTATGTGTGGCAATGGGTACCTATTTTTTATCGTTACCTTTTTCAACTGTCTATAGTCGATACACAAGCGTAATGATCCATCCTTCTTCTTGACAAAAAGGATAGGTTCTCCCCAAGGAGATACACTAGGGTGGATGCTCCCCTTTGCCAACAACTCCTCTAATTGCAGTTTCAACTCACTCAACTTGTGAGTGGTCATCTGATATGGTGCTCTAGATATAGGCTCTGCTCCAGGCACAAGTTCTATGCGGAAGTCTATGTCACGCTTCGGTGGCATACCCTGAATCTCACTAGGGAATACATCAATGAACTCTTTTAATATAGGATGATCCAATGTCTTGACTTGACTCTCCATACCATTTATCTCATATAGAGATACTGCAAACATCTAACAACATTTTTGTATACTTCACTTCAGTTGCATAGCGGATATCATGCAAAGGGATATAGGTCAAGGAATCACCATAATCTGACACTCCTTACCATCATCATCCTTGCAAAGGATGGTATTATGTCTAAAATTGATATTAGCTCCATGAGCTCCCAACCAATCCATTCCTAAGACAACCGCATATGATCCCAAAGGAATCACACAAAGGTCAACCAAGGTAATGAACTTCCCTAGGTTCAATTCACAATTACGACCAAGGAATTTGTATCTACCTTAGCCCTTGAGGCTAGTTCCACTTACCAACCTAACACTTTATTTTTAGCCACTAGCCCACAATGCTCAAAAAGGAAACGTGATATAAAGGAATCAGTCACTCCTGAATCAAACAATATAGAAATAGAGCTACCCCGAATAGTACCTGAGGTCTCAATGAATGTCCCCTAATGCTCTACCTATCTATGATCCAAGGTTGCAAACACTCTGTGTGATCCCCCTCCTACTGTAGGCTCTGAGGGTTTTGGCCTCTTTGTAGAGTACTGTGGTGCCCTCTATGGACAATTCACTACAATGTGGCCAAACTGATCACAGGTGAAACATCCTATCCCTTTGAAATTTCCTCTCCCATTAGAGGGCACACTCGACTACTAGACACTCCCTCCACTCATACTAGGTTGTGCACTGTGTATTGGATAGTTGGACTGATTACGCCTATAGCATTGTCCACTCTTAACGCTCTTACCACTTTGGGTAGGAGGTGCAACCTTCTACTTTTGCTGCTAGTTCTGAATCTGGTTTTGGTTACCTCTATAATAATTTGATGGCTTCTTGAAGTTCCCAGCGCCCTGCAACTGGTTACCTCTATAGCCTGCTCCAGATGCCCCACTAGTTTGGCCACCCTGTCGACCTCCATGGCCTAATGCCAAGTTTGCCTCTACAAGAGTGGCTTTAATAACCACATCTCATAGGTTTATAGGCTCAAATATCTTTACATCCCCCATGATGCAGGCATTAATCCCTCGCACAAAGTGTTATACCATCAGTGCGGAGTCCTGGCTGTATCTAGTGTACTGTTTGAGCTCGTAAAAACAATGCTCATACTGCTCTATAGTCAATGTCAACTACCTCAAATTATGAAACTCATCAGCCTTCTACTATCTCCACTGATCACAAAGGAACCTCTCTCTGAAGTTCTCAAGAAAGAGTTCCCATGTAACAGTATCCATATGAAAACCTAGCTTGTCCTCCTCGATCTTCCACCAAATAGCTACAAAATGTGACAACTGCATCACATCATATATTTCTTTAGTATTTCTACTAAAGGGGTGCATTACAAAGACCCTATCTAAGGCTATCAGCCAAGTCTCTGTCTCCAAACTAGATCCATGTCCATTGAAAGGAATAGGCTTTCCTCTCGTTAGGTCCCTTATGTGGTTTGCGGAAACCACCTCCAGGTCCACTGTAATAGTCCTCCTACAAGGGCTCCTAGATCTCTCCCTCTATATCTCCTCATTATGGGAGTGATGGGATACATCTTGATCCACTCTGGCTCTCTCAGGACCAAGGCGATTTAGGATAGCCTGAAGCATCTATCTAGTATCCAATCCCCAGACTCATCCTGACCCTCTCTCCTCTGATAATCTCTATCCTGCTGCTGACTAACCTCCTGCCTGACACTTATGGAGGGGCTAGGATGCCTACCTCTCCCATGGGCACCAGACCCACCTCTGCCACAAGCACCAGACCCACCTCTGCCACAAGCACCAGACCCACCTCTGCCAAGGCCTCTAGTGGCTTTTGTTTCAGGCATGATACCTGAAATAGATAGAGATAGATACAAAACTCACCACATAGCTCGAATCATAAACTAAGGAATGAATATAACCATAAAGAAATAATCTAAAAACAAAAGTGTTGTATGTCTATGTTTTAGTTTTAAGTTCAAGCTAAACACAACCTAATGAGCCTACGATTCCCACAGTTCCCAGTGTAAAAACTAGGGCTCTGATACCAGATGTAACGCCCCGCTAGGGAACCCAAGAGAGATTAAATTAGAACATGATACTACGTTTGCTGAATAATTTTTTTTATTTTTAAAGTTTACATAAAGAGACATACATTAATGCGGCAGAAAATACCATTTATACACATGTCCTACACTCACATAGATTACACGACTCAAGGGTTCCATGACGTTGAATTACTTAAAGTAAAACACAACCAACAATATAATAAAAGATTCCATTTGAATAGATATAACAAATAAAACTTACAAAACCATAATTAAAATCCTCATGGATAACCATGAAACCACCATAAACTCACATCCACTGCATATGTCGTAGGGTATGTGGTAATCACTCTAATCTACTTAATATACAATATCTAGATTAGGTATCACATGCGGTACTCTAATACAAGATTTACATTAATGAAAGTACATAATAACTGATGAAGAAACATAAAGAGCTCATCTTCCAAGAACCATCCAGTACCCGGTACAAGGACATCGAATCTCAATGGGTAAAGAATCACTACCACCCGTCCGTGTGGAACCACAAAGGTCCACCCCACCATGCTGAGGAGATAACAACAGACCCCACTCAGATATCCAAAACCAACAAGGAATAACCACTAAGAAAGGGATCTCGATAGCTCTCTAAGCCAGGTGTACTATACATCATGAAAGGTAAGACTCACTAATCCAGAGGCAACTGACATATGTAGGAAATCTAGACTGTGTAAAGGAAAGTGTCATCATGTACGTCTAACCCTTAAGTTTTGTCCTAGCAATCCATATGGATTCCAGCACTTAAGTGACTATACACGAAGCCAATGACCTCTCAAACTGACAAGGCCACTAACTATGCTAGGTACCCCTCGAGGCAACTAGCATCTTCTCATCACCATCTTAGTCTATACTAGCACTCAAGCTAGGGTGATGACACATCTTATTAATTCATTTTAATATCTCTCAGTATGTATTTAGTTATCACTTATTAAGTAAACTCTATAATAAGCAATCCAGTAGTCACTTACGGATACAGAACTTATTGCAAGCGACCCCCTACTTCACATCTAAGTAACCTACCCTAGGCTCACAGATCCTACAAAGATCTAGCATAGGTCACAACCCAAGTATACCCAAATCAAGTATCCCACACATCAGGAATGATCACATATAGGTACACAATCAGATAACAATATCGAAAGGGTTAACATGGTCAGTTTAGGGTAATAACATTTAAACACACACACCATATAATAACATAAATGATAAACACCCCCCGACCTATGTATACATCCTAGGCCATCTAATACCCTGATAATAACACATATAAGAAAAAGATAACTCAGAAGGAAGAATAGAACAAAACGTCCTAAATGACTGAAAAATGAATATAAGCAGATAACCATTTATAGTTAACCCAATTATAAACTCCATTCAAATAATTAGGTTTCAAAATAAATAGTGTCATTCAATTTCAATCTATTTAAAACCCTTTCTAGTATTTAAATAAATTAATTGAAATAATCATTAAATAAATTAACTAAGTTAACTCCACATAAAGTCTCAATTACTTTAGGATTAATAAATTAAAAATTAATATTGATTAATTTTAATCAACATAACATATTAATTGAAATTAATAGTTAAGTCATATTAACATATTAATTAAAAATAATAGTTAACACATTAATTTAAACCAATAAATAAAACATGTTAATTAAAACTAACAACTAACATATTAATTAAATTTAATAATTAACATATTAATTAAGAATTAATATTACACATACTAATTAAAAATTAATATTAAAAATAGTAATTAAAAACTAATATTAAAAATAAATTAAAATATTCTAAAATGAAATTTCAATTAAACCAATTTTCAATATAAAATAAAATTTATAAAACTTTTGAGGGGAGCGGGTCCCCCGCGGGCCCCCCTCTTCCCTAACTTACAGCACTCGTAGGCTGCCACAAGGCATCCTGACTGCCGTAGCAGTCCAGGTCTGCCGCAAGGCAGCTCGATTGTGGCTTGTGCAGCGTGGGGTGGTGGGGTTGGGACCCACCCCACACTAAATTTTTTTTATAATTTTTTTTTTTAAACCGGTTTGCAAATTTTATCTTCTAAAAAAACAAGTATATATATTTTTTTTAATAAAAAATTTCCGAAAATGGAAATAATAGGAGAGAATATTTTTTTTTGTCTTTTCTTATTTTTTGTCCTTTCTGGGCAATTTCTTTTTTGACTCGTGAATAAAATATTACGACTTATTTTTCTAGGGAGTGTATTTTTTCAAACAAATTAATTTTTAAGGGAATATATCCTCATTCCTAGATCTATTTTTCCTCTCTTCTATAGTTTAGACTATAGGTAAACTAATTTATTGATTTGTAGGAGTTCTAGAGGGAATTTTCCCACAAAAATTCACTAGCATAACAACACTATTCCAAGTAATAATAGATAATGAAAATAACAGATCTAAGGGTTTTCTAAATACCCAAAATCATGGACACTCAAATAAATACCTATAAGCTATAAAGAATCGACTTGCATCTAATCAAACATAGAAAACCACAGATTTGAAAAATTGAAACAATGTAAGAAACACAAAACCTACCTTGATTCCAATGCAAGAAACTGAGGAAATGTGTCTTTGAAGATGATAGACAATCTGGAAACCTCCAAGCCCGATTCAACCACAAATCTGCAATCCACGAAGATCCAAGCACATGCAACCAAGAATTCACACCAATCTCCAAAACAACAAGCAACCACAACAATCCCCAATTCTTCAAAAATCCAAAAACACCAAGAGCTCTCCAAGATGCCAAAACCTGTTATGAGAGAATGAGAGGAGAATTCTCCTAAAGAGAATTAACTTATCCAAATTATGCAAACCCTCATGACAACTCCCAAATCAATCCCTAAAAAGACAACTTAAAATTGAAAGAAATTCCAAATTAAATAATTAAAATATCCTTTTTTGTCACAACTCAACTTTGACTCCTAATATCTAGTTGAGATGTTTGAATTTGAAAATACTTTTTCAACACATTTATGCACATGTAATTAATAAAATATTAAATTAAATAAATTAAATACTTATGTCACAATAATACATGCAACCAAATCTTTAATCATAAACACATATTTACTTTAATTTTCAATTAAATACTTAATTAAATCAAAATATTCAAATATTTGAATTTAATTAATTATCTCAAATAAACATAGGATATAATTAAATATTTAATTCAACTATAATCCATTAAATCGTAAGACATAGAAAATCACTCAATAACCCAATAAATCACCTGAAGAAACACCAACAGAAACAAACATACTCAAGGAAGAGATATTTGAATTCATGTCAACTAGACGAATCCGGATAGGGTAGTCAAACTGAAACTCATCCAACATTAGGATGATCAGGCTTAGGTTAGGGTTTTGGATTTTTATGTTACCTCCCCTCTTTACCATTGAGATGAATATTTATGGGCACACTCACTACTGCCAATTCAAGGAAGATGATGCCCTGTACCTGCAATATTTTCATCAAAAGAACACACATGTACATACAATATAGTATCGCAAACAATGATAGGGATCGGTTGAACGTGTAGATATCACAAAGCAAGTAACTACGTCTCCGTCCTCTACCACAACAACACATCAACAAGTACATCAACATATAAGACAACCATACACATGCAAGTATGGGGGAAGTATAAGACAACCATAATCTAAAATCAACATGTAATAATCATCATAATACAATCATCACATCTATCTATGCATATGATAAACCATAACATCATAATCAAGAATCATCATCAAATTATGAAAGAATGACAGCTCAAATGAAATGTAGCGTAAAAGAATTCGGCCAATCAAATAAAACCACTACCTAAAAGAGTATGACATCATAAACTGAAAGAAAAATATGAGTGGGTATTACACTGTTAACATCATCCTCTTGCACAAGGTTGGTTCATGTTTCTCCTTGGTTGTTTTTCTTGTCTCTGTTTGGACACCTATTAGTGTAGCAACCCATCTGATTGCAGTTATAACATTTGATATTCTCATCGTTTCTTCCTCCATTTCTACCCCTACCATTACCTCTTCTACCTTTGTATCCACCTCTAGAACTGCTTTCTCCTTGGGTGTTTTCTTTATTGGATTCTCCTTTTGATCTATTTTTTTTATTCCTCTTCCACCAAAATTTCATCTTCCTCTATCATTCTTTCCTTTGCCTCTACCACTTTGTTCACTTCTTCTTCTGAACTTTTCTTCAACTTTGAGTGCCAATTGATAGCATTGATTGACTGTGGTAGGGCTTTTTAGGCTAAATTTATCTTGAATTGAAATTATCAGTCCTTGCATATACCTAGCAAGCTTCACACATTCTAGTTCAACAAGCTTGGATTTCATCACCAATTTCTAAAATTCTTCAGTATAGGTAGAGAATTCCAACTCTTTTTGTCTTAGACTCATCCTCTTCTTGTGAAGTTGAACTTCATAATCTTCAGGGACATAAGTTTCCCTGAGTAGTGCCACCATTTTCTTCCATGTGGTGACTAGGTTATTTTTGTTCTTAACCCTGTCGTCTTGAGTGAAGTTCCACCGTGAGTGCAGAGCCTTTGAGCTTTGACTTAGCAATCTTCACCCTCTGGTTTTTCAAGGATGTATTCACAATCAAAGAAACTATTTAGGGCATCCACCCAATCTATTGTAGCATCTGGGTCCATCTTCCCATTGTATGTAAGAAACTCAAGCTTGGTATCTATGGTTCTCCTCTCCATAGATTTTAGAGTCTTCATAAGTAGTCTCTGGTCTGCAGGACATTCATCTTCCTCCTGCTCAAGGGGTTCTTCTTCACTCCCTTCTTTAACATATTCAGAGTTACCACTTTTATTATGAAGCTCTTCCAGAAGCTCTTCCATTTATTGTCTCATCAATTGCGTCTCATTGTCTCTTTGTTCATCATTCTTTTTCCTTTCTCTCTGAGGTATCTTAATATCTCTGCATTGGTCATCCTTGTTGACAACCCTCCATCATCTTCTCCTTCCATGGTGTTGGTTTGATTCTTCCCTTAAGGACCTTTGATGCTCTGATACCACTCGATGCAGAGCTCTCCTCTATTTAGGAAACTTTGATGTGGTGTGACCTTAGGTGTCTCCTCTAGACCCAAACTGGATTGAAATAGAGTTCCATGCCTTCAAAAAAGATCCTGCGGCAACTACAAAACACACTATCCTCCTAGAGGATACTAAGTCTTCTTTCAAGAAAGTAACTTATACTTTATTTTAACATAAAATAGGAACCTATATGTTGTAGGGTGTGGAAAGGTTCCAGACAATTCAAAATCCTCTAAATGATATGATTTACAACCCTTAAAAGTGTCTAAGCAATGAAACAACAATTTTGGCTTTTAGGCCTTCCTAGCTTGTAGCCCTAGTGAGCAAGTTTTTAGGACTTAGATCAAAAAATTCTAAAGGATCTACCAAAAAAATATTAGATCCAGACACCCTTTACAGAGTTATAGCAAACCCCAAAAGTATAGACTCCCAAACAGAAAGGAAACTACCTAATGCTTACTGCTGCAGGAGGCCTAATTAGGCCTAGAAGGGTTGATTTCTTCTAGAAGTCTTCACCAGCCAAAATCCTTAGGAAATCCACCATTTAGAATGTTTAAAGGTACCTCTTAGAGACCAAAATCCACCATCAGATTGATTTTTTCCACCCATGAAGTGCTTCTACTACTTCATTCTTCTCCGGACTGAACCAAGCACATAGAGATGCTTGGCCTAGGGCTTGCAAGTAAAAATAGGAAACTCATTCCCATTCTCCCAGGATTTTGGAATTGTTTCTGTGCACCCGAGAAAGATTTGCTTGTATCTTTTGATTTTGACATTCAAAACACCTCAAAATAATTGCATTATTTCCTTAATCCATTATAGACTTCAATTAATCCACTCATTAGCTTCTTCCAATCTGTACCAATCCATACATGTTCAGTTTGCAGACAGAAATTAGGGAAAATAGGGAATTTTTATTGATTTCAAAAACAAATTACATCATCCTATCTTCCACCTGCCTAAAAGGGATTATTGAAGACTTTTCTCAATGGATCCAACTAATTTTTGAAGGTTTTGACTGTTTAGAAGCATTTACAACATTTTTAGCAACTTTTACAAAAGTTGCTTGACAACATTTTCTAGCAATATGCAACTTTTTCCATTTCTTGCAAAAGTGCATCTTTCCGTTAACAAGACCTAAGTCTAAGATCCTAGGGATCATTATTAACACAAAACATGATAAAAAATCCTAAGAACACACCTAGACTATACTAATCATAAAACATGCCAATTGACCATAGTCGAAGCCCAAGGTTTATAAAGGCACCAAGGGTGACTAGGCCTTACAAGTTGGCTTATAAAAAACTCTTGAAATGATCTTGATGACCCTTAGGCATGGAGGCCCTTGGGTGAATCCTTTGAAGACCCTAGAAAGATGATTGCTTTGGAGAGTGGAGGGAAGGTGCTCCTACACCACCTCCTCTCTTATCCCACGTACTTCCTAATTAAAAATGATCACAAACACCTCAGTATTGCTTTAGTCCATGATAGATCTTGAGATGAATTTTATATTGAGAGAAGAAAACATTTGAAAATAACATATAAAATCCATATTATACAGCATAAATTATCTCTTTCATGATCATTTACAAAAATGGGCATGTTTAATTAGAACATCATTATTTTTTCTAAGAACCATCTAATTCAGAAAAAGGGCAACAATGAATTGGGCCTTCAAAATCCACTTTATAGAATACACTTACAATGTAGAGTCTGATATACATAGAAAATGCAACTTGTGACCATATATTCATCTCTCCCACTCATCACAAAACATAAGAAAACTACAACAGATAAAAAATGGTTATAATTAGAACATCCCCAACAAACATCAGAAAAGAAGCATACAAAGCTTTAACTCACAAAATAATAAAATCTGATCACATTCGAGTAGGATGGGAAAACATCATAAAATTGATTGGTCACCAATACATCCTTGATCTCCTAGGAAAAGATCATCATTAAAATCCATTCAATAACAAAGTAATTATATAGAGAGAGATCATACAAGTGCTGCAACCCAAGAAAATCCAAACTAACATGAAATGTCAAAAATAAAATCAAGGAAGTCAAAACTAACATTATTATATATGTATATTTTATTTAAAACTTGCAAATACATATATTTTCCCCTAAACATGCTTATCTGTATCTATCTATCTATCTATCTATCTATCTATATATATAGAAAGGGACATGAAATTTAATCCTTTAAACATGCAAGCATATACACATTAATTGAGCAAATAGATTCTTTGACATGCATGCATATTTACCCCCAAATATGTAGATCTACACTATTATATATATATATATATATATATATATATATATATATATATATATATATATATATATATATATTATAAGGGAAAATTATAACAATCAAGAAGAACCCCTAATCAGTTTTTTCTTCCAAAACCCTTCTAATCAAACATAATTACCCAAAATATATTTTTTAGAAACACTCAATGAATACACACAAAATCTATGCAGACACGAAGAAGACAAAGATTTAAAACCCAAAAAAAACTTTCAAAGGTTTTATAAACCCTACCTTGAATCAACAAATTAAATAAAAAGATGAAGAAGACCAAATTCAACCCCAAAAACTCCAAAGTTTTAAAACAATTCTTTAAACCCTAAAATTTGCCAAAAAAAACTCCTTCAACCTGATTGAATGCCTAAACTGACCTTCTAGATCTATAATCTAGAAAAACTAGAAAGCTAGGGTTGAAAAGTGCAACACTCAATAAGAATTAAAATTTAACTTAAAATTTAATAAGAAAATCACTTTTTTTAAAAAACATTAACTTAATTTAAGTTTGCACAACTTAACTTTATAAATTAAAGTTAAAGTTCCAATCTATTAATAAAGTGCCTTTAAATTACACAATAATAGTTTAATTAAATAAATAAAAATATGCAACTTAAAATAAATATCACTTAACTCAATTATGTATTTTAATTTCAATTTTGGATTTAATATTAATTAATCTCAATTATTATTTTTAGATTATAAAATTAAATCACTTAACAAAAATTGGTATTTAATTGTTACTTTATAATTAAATAACCATATATTAATATTTTAGCATTTTTAAAGGTGTAATTATTTAACCTTAATAATTAATCTTAATTAATCATTTTTAACCACAACAAGACAAAATGCAACATGAACCTATATGAATGTATGCATACTAAAAAATCTACTAAATCAAATGCAACAAGCATACTCAATAGGGCTCACGAATTTACGTCACCTTTATGAATTTAGATAGGATAGTCACTCATATAATTTTCCATTCATAGGACAAAATAGAAGTTTAGGATAAGGTTTTAGGCCTAAATGTTATCTCCCCTCTTTTACCATTGAGACATATGTAAGGGAACGCTCACTCATGCCAATTTAGGGAAGACGATGCTCGGTACCTACAAACCTGTCATCACAAAGATGAGCATATATATGTGTGTGTGTGTGTGTGTACACACACACACACAACATGCAATGGTAGGGATCGGTACATCGTATGGATCTCACAAGCAAGTAACTACGACTCCGTCCCTCACCATATCAGGCATGCCAAACATAATATACAACATACTCATAATCCATGTAAATGCATATATAGGGTTAGTGAGTCAGTAAAAACCATAGATATGTATAACATCACCATAAGAAACAATCATAATATGAAGATAATCATCATTATCTAACCACATGATATCACACAAAATCCAATGTCTCATATATATAAAAACCATGAGGTAGTGTCATACATTCAAGTATCACCAATTCTAGCTGAAACAACCAACGCACACATGAACAATGCCTTTAAAGAGTTTGACATCATAAACTAAAATGACAAAATATGGGTGGATATTACAACAGATCCAGATTTATGATTGTTTTCAGGACTCCGACAGACAAAAAATAGTGGCAGAACATAAACTCCTCCATTTCTTCAAGGTACACATTTCTTCATTGCATTTAAATTTCTAAATACATATCATTGCATATTGTTCCCCTTTTCAAATCAATATCCTACTTTAAGGGAAAACTTAATTTCCCAATTAGTGCTTGAATCCATATTTGAGCCGATTGGGGTATTTACCTTCCTAATGTGTGATATCCCCCATTTGAAAAGGGAGTTGTGATCTTTCCTATGTCTGTGCTTCCCTTTTCATACTGCACAACTACAAACAATCAGATAGTGATCTGAGAGGGTAGAAGAAAGATCCACCTAAACATACAACTCAAGAGAATCTTTATTCGAAGAGAGACTAGGAGAAATATAAAATGTATCAAACAAACTTAATTTTCTATCTCCTCCCATTCTACAATTAGACCAAGTATAACGATTTGTTGAATGGATAATTTTATTATCATGAATAGGATCAACCACTCCAAGGAGTTATGGCAAAATAATCGTCTATCAAATTATTCTCTACTAAGATTTGTATGTTTATTGCAATTGTGGTCTTAAATTTTTCTAGCATGTTAAAGTCACCACCTAGGACCCAATCAACATAAGGTAATTTATTTACCATCTAATCCCAAAGTTGAATTCATTCTTTGGAGAAGTTAGAAGCATATATAGAACAAAATCCAATGAGATGTCCATTGATGACAATAAGAACACAAACACAACTATGGGAGTGGTTGTCCCCCTTGTCAATGACAAAACTTGAAACCCATGATGAAATCTCAATGACAACATCACCTTTACCATCCAAATGGGGTGTATGGAATAAAGTGACATCTTTCCAAACATGATTTAAGGCATCCTATAGTCTAATGTTACTCAATTTAACTTATTGCAGGAATAAAACATTAGATTTCCACTTCACAATCTAATCTTTAACTTTATATTTATGCTGAGGGATGAAATCCATCTGACTTTCCAGGAAAGGAATTTAGAATTCATAGTGAAGACTAGTAGAATAATTACCCTGGGCTAGCACGTTGAACTATTTTATAGTTTAAGTTCTTGTTCCTTGCATTCATCATTCAAGGATGGGTGAAGAAAAAGGAATGGATTCATTTCCAAGAGGAATGATAGAAGGAGGAGAAGAGGCAAGGGTGTTATCAATGATGGGTGAAGAAAAAGGAAGAGATTCATTTCTAGGAGGAGATTTATGAAGTGGTTGCACCAATTTGTTTCTTCTAATGGGACACCCACAAATCAAATGGCCTTCCTTTCAAAAATAAGAACAAGAATTGGGTTTATTTAGGTAAACAATACATGTTTCTCTAGTGCAAAACCTACACCAATAAGTTTAATGTTTTCTGATAAATGATTATTCAAATCAACTTCCACGCAAGCCCGTGGATGCATCCTAAAGCTTGAAAATTTATCAGAATTATGTTTACACAAATTACCTTACCTTTTTGTGCCATAATATCTTTTAGGAAGGGTTTGAATACTAGATTAAGAAAGGGAAACTCAACCCAAATAGGGTATTGTGATCGAGAAGGCCCTTTAGGTTGAAAATAAAAATTGTGTGCTTTGCAAGTAACAAATTTGGTCACAAATGACTCAAGTGTCATATTGTAAAATGACCTAAGCATGGTATGTTGATTTAAATATGCATGGAACATGCCCTTCTCCAAGCACTCTTAGAGCTTCTATCTCCTAGCCCTAACTTTCCCAATTTATACAGGCCCATTTGTAAAAATCTACCTCAGAAGGGATGCTTTTAATAAAAAAAGATAACATTTCTATTTTGGCATTCATAAATAATATCAATAACATCATCAAGAAGTTGTACTTCTAAAGTTTTACCCATTTTGGTGTTCACTTTCTCATCTGAAAATGACTTTTCCAACTCTTCACCCATATTTGCATCATTAGTAATGTTTTCTCCTTGATTCACATCCAAATATTCCATGTTCTCCACCAAAACAAGGTTATTTCTCTCATTTTCCTCCGTAATGTTTGCTATCTCCATTGAAACAGGGTCACTTCTCTCATTTACCTCCATAATGTTTGTTAGATCTTCATTACTCATGGTTGGGGACTTGCACCATTAACATCAAAATTGAAAAATAGGTTATACTATTATAAATGAAATCACATTAGAATAGTATGCTTGAGTCTAAATTTTGATTATGATATCATTTATTTCTGATAAATTACATATGTGAAATATTTAATTAATAAGTAAATGATGCAGGAGCATCTTAGAATCTTGGCAATCTTGCATCAACCAAAAAGATTTCCCTTCTTGTTTTTTTGTTGTTTTGTTCCAGTTAAATTATTTTTGGGCGTTTTGGTTAGCAGTCAATCTGTGCTTGTTCTTTTGTGTTGCGGTCGTGACAACGTGTTATTGGCTTCATCCTAGAGCTTATCATATTATCGCACAATATTTGGTTTCATTGTGCATACGTTATGGCATATTCTTCGTGTGTCTATTTTGTTCTTCATTTCCCCAGTTGGTTGTTGTGTTTCCGATCAAATTTCCCGATCTTCCCGTGGGTTTTTTCGAGCACGAACATGTCAGATCATTGTTATGTTTGAGGCCGACCATATTTATGATCACATCTCTTAAATTCTTTCTCGGAGGTTGTTCCTAAAGATTTGGGTCCTTACCTATTTGTTGTAAAATGTTTTCTCAATTCTTGGGGAATGCAATCTTTTCTAGGCCGACTAGATATTGCGATGACTTTATAAGCTTATGGACTTGTTCCTAAGGAAAGGGGGTGATCTCATAAGATTATTTGGCTTATCTTGGCGAGGACTGTGAGGATTTTGAGTGTAATCAAGCCTGTGTGCTTGGCATGTATGATTGGCATGTGAAACAACATGTTGCATATCTATTGTAAATGATTTCTGATGATAATAAAAGGCCGAATGTCTTATTTTTACCTATTTGTCTTGTTTTCTTCCATCGTGTCTTATTGGCTGCAAGATTTGGACCGATCTCCTTGAGGTTTCTCCATCCTTGACTACATCAATAAAGATTCTACAAATCATATGATTTAAACACATGACACTAGATATATATGGAGAAACCCTTTCAAGAAAAAACGTGTAACCAAATAAAATACTAATAATGTATTACTTTAATACAACAATAACCCTCTCCTTATTCTAATAATATTTTGGAAAAAAAACTATATACTTAAATAAAATAATCATGAAATAACTATCAAAAACATCAAATTTATATATGAAGAACTAAGGAAAGAAATCTTATGTTTTTATTCCTCGAAACTATCAACCAAGAAACCTTAGTGTGGAGAAATGCAATGCTCCCATGTGATAAATTAATGCCTCTATAAATAATAATTTAACCCTTAACATCTTTTAAACCTCCAATTCATATACAGACCCCAAAAAATGATACTCCAATATGTCAACGTCTAAACAGCAAACTAAAATGCACATCTTATCAGAAGGGACTCTTAGTTGTTTTCTTCAATTGTCATTAAATATTTTACATTTTAATTGATTGTTTAGCCATGGATCTTCAATATTGAAACTCATCCAATGTTATTGATACTCTTCAACCATTTCAAATTGATTTACATTAATGATGAACTAATTTTCATTGACATCAAAACTGAACTTTATTGGACTCCCAACCTCATTCATATCTAACACATAAAATGTATGACAAACACAAGAAACCCTCTTCTCTTATCCCACATACTTCCTAATTAAAAATGATCACAAACGCCTCAGTATTGCTTGAGTCCATGATAGATCTTAAGATGAAGTATATATAGAGAGAAGAAAACATTTGAACATAGCATAGCAAATCCATATTGAAAGGAATACACTATCTCTTTCATGATCATTTACGAAAATGGGCATGACTAACAACATCATTAATTTCGCTAAAACCAATCTAATTCAGAAAAAAGGGCAACAATGAATTGGGCATTCGAAATCCACATTGTAAAATGGTTATAATTAGAACATCCCAAGAAACATCAGAAAAGAAGCATCCCAGGAAAAGATCATCATTAACATCCCTTAATTAACAGTAATTGTACAGAGAAAGATCATACCAGTGCAACTCAAGGAACTCCAAACTAACATAGAATGTGAAAAATCAAATCAAGAAACTTCAAACTAATATTATGAATTTGTGGGTATGAAATTTTTTTTTTGCTAACACCCAACTCAAAGATAACAATAGAAGCAATCACAGAAACGAAAGAACACATAAAAAAAACAGAAAATAAGATGTAAAACAGTCATAAAATTTCAAAAGTAAGCTATTTAATTGTAGTTATATTAAAATAAGATTAATTATAATTAAAAATATCTAAACATATATTTCAACAAAATCTATATGATCAAATACATATATTTTAACAAAAGCTATATGATCAAATTCAAAGACTCCAAACTAATATTATAAACGGAAAATATTTTATATCTCTGTGAAATCTACACTATTAACATATCTAAGGAACATCTCTCCATTAACACTTGAGTTAGCTTTTCAATTCAAACAATGATCAAATGCAAGCTATATATTTGACACAGCTTTCAGTTTCCATACAATTTTTGTTCCTTGTTAGTAGTTAGAGATTCACAGTAAACATCAACATCCAACACTTATTTGATTGACATGCACATCCATACTTCCTATCCTAGGGACCATGAGGACAAAAGTGAGTCAATCTAAACGTTCAGTTTTCATTGTAGCAC
This sequence comes from Thuja plicata, assembly GCA_018584345.1. NCBI lineage: Eukaryota > Viridiplantae > Streptophyta > Pinopsida > Cupressales > Cupressaceae > Thuja > Thuja plicata. Next base: position 1,837,109 of record MU223858.1, read on the forward strand.
TTTTTTTATTCCAGGTCTCCTCCTTTACTTTAACTTTTCCCATTTCTCTTTTATGTCTATATCACAATCAGTGTATGGATACCAAGTTTTGAATACACAAATTCATTGAATCTCTTGACTGTGGCCATCTCCTATTCTCTGTCACTTTGCATGACAACACAGGAAAGTGGTTGGTGGTGATAAGATCTAAGATGTCTTACGTTATTAGATTCACAATTCTTTTCCTTGTCACTTTCCATGACAACATATGATGGTGATGAGGATCTAAGATCACTTGTACGTTATTTCTCTTTGATATCTCTTAGCATATTTAACTTATTTTCTCACTTAAGGCAGACAAGTTCAATCATGATTGAACTCAGCTTCTATGACAGGTTCAACCATGTTCTTATTTGTATTAGGCTAAGGAACCGGTATAAATTAGAAACAGTTTTTAACCATTTCCAATCAAGAATTTTTAGATGGTGTTCTTTTAACTTATTTACATTTAAAAAATTCACTTTCACTTTTAAAGGATAACTCTATACAAATATAAATTTGTAACTAATCTTTTTTTTCTAAGAAATTCTTTATATATTTAAATTCATTATTATTCTTATATCTTACATATCTTTAAGTAATTTCGTTGAATTCTATTCAACACTATTAATTTAGATGAAGACCAACAAATTGAATTTTTTTTAATTTGATTTTAGATTACAAAATAACTTTAAAATAGAGTGTTTGTTAAGATATAATCACCAAGGTGTACAATTATGATGTATTTGCACTTTCATTGCATAGATTTGTATTTGACACAAAGTCCTTTGAGAATTAAAGAATAGGAGATCCATTTGTAAGGTATATAAAGTCTTTAAGAGTTGTTTATGATCTACTAAGGTTTCTTAAGGGTATATGCACGAAGATGGGGGACCAAAAAGTTGCCAAACTTTTTTGTGGTCCCCCAAAAGCCATAGGGCGTACGCCCTATAGCGCGCACGCACTATGGCTTTGATTGCCCGAACCTAAGGCTTGGGCAATCAAAACCAATAGCGTGTGCATCTTATAGGGCGTACGCCCTATGTAACATTATGAAAAACGCTTAAGGGAGGGAGGAAGAAAGCCCAACAGGTCCTGCCAGACCATTTTCAGCACTAGGCCAATACATAAGGGTGCAAGCTCAAAGTTGGGTGCCAAGTCCGCGGAAGTCCGTGGCCAAAAAAAATTGGTAAACCAAAACGGGCACCCATGTTTTAAGAAATGGGTGCCCGTTTTGCTTCGTGTGCCCGAGCCATAAATATAAAACGGGCGCTCGTTTTGGTTCGGGTGCCCGAGCCAAAACGAGAACCCATGTTTTAAAAAACGGGTGCCCGTTTTGTAAAAGTATTTAATTTTTCTTTTAACCCATTTTGCAAGTCATTTTCACAACTTGCAAAACGGAATGACGTTTTGCAGTAGACGAGTGCCCGTTTTGAGAGCTACCGTTGACCCCCTTGCTGTCATTTTTCTAAGTCCAGGTACACATCATTGTTTGTTATTATTTTTTTTCATTAAAAATGTTATTTATTATTATTTATTATTAGTTTAATGTTAAAAATGTATTATGATTATTGTTTAATGTTTAAAGTTTTTTTTAATAGGATTAAAATAAAATTTTATGTTTAGTTTTATTTAAATTTGTAAATTATTGTAGAAGAAAACAAAACTTTGAAAACTGATTTAATCCTAGGTAGAAAACTAAAACCTAAACCTAAACCTAACCACAACGGAAACAAGAAACCCTAGGTAGAAAAATAAAACCTAAACACAACTGAAACAAGATTGTAAACCCTAGGTAGAAAACACAAATGTAAACCTAGACACAACTGAAATTTTTTTGTAAACCCTAGGTCTAGAAAATAAACAATACTCTCTCTCTCTCTCTCTCTCTCTCTCTCTCTCTCTCAGAACTAGTTTAATATTTAATGTTCAATACGTATTATGTTTGATGTTTGAATTTTGTTTTTTTAATAGGATTACAGTAAATTACATTACATGTTTAGTTTTATTTTACTTTGTAAATTATTGTAGAAAATAATTTAAGACTTTCAAAACTTAAAACCCTAGGTAGAAAACCTAAACCTAAACCTAATCACAACTAAAACAAGAAACTGTAGGTAAAAAACAATTTAAATGTAAACCTGGACACAACTGAAAATAAAATTGCAAACCTTAGGTCCAAAAAATAAATAATCTCTCTCTCTCTCTCTCTCTCTCTCTCTCTCTCTCTCTCTCACACACACACACACCCATATAAAAGACCAAATAAGA
>MU223858.1:1852417-1870074 GCA_018584345.1 Thuja plicata
CTAATCACAAGGGTTAGGTTTCTAGCATACCCTCTAGGTGAGTGTCATCACATATCTGGTATTTTGGGATCCTCCCTGGCAACCATGTAACCCCAGTACCCCCTTTCTGAATAGGGATCCTCCCTGGAAACTACTCATGGTCCCGGTACTCCAACATGACTATGTGGCCATTAATATATTTTGTTTCATTATCTTTTGTTTCCCCCCTTTCCCAGATTCATTATTAGGTTATCACTTTTACTAACCCACCCATATGATCATCTCAAAACCACTTTAGGGTTCCAACACCAATGGTGAGCCACTCACCTAGGGTACCTAGTTCCCTACCCAAACACACAAGCCATAAAAACATCAATTACTTTCAAAAGATCCATCTCACAGGTCTAGGGAACCCTTTAGTGCACTCAGGCCACCCAAACGAGTCCTAGCTCTCTCTCTCTCTCTCTCTCTCTCTCTCTCTCTCTCTCTCTCTCTCTCTCTCTCTCTCTCTCTCTCTCTCATTTTTCTATTTTGTGTCTATTATAGGGCGTACGCCATTTTAATAACATGGAAGTTTACCAAGCCTAAGGCTTGGCTTTGCCTTGGATTTCCAACCCAAAGGCTTGGAGGATTCAAATAGGTCTAAGATGTGTTTTCCAGCAAACCTACAAAAAAATAACATTTTTTTCTTGAGTGCTCCCCGTCAGGTTTGCATGTTGTTCAATAACGATAAAATTAGACGGCATGATATTGTAGACCTCTCTGATAGCTATCTAACCATGTAATTTATTTTGAATTCTCATTCTGTTAAGCATTTCATCTCTAATTTATTTTCTAAGTATGTCTGATTTTTGTCAAAAACCAACGTGTATTCATTTGGGCTTAGATTTTGGCTCGTTCATCGAATTTTGAAAAAAAAATACATTTTCACAAACTAGACTCCATTCTACACCCTTTTAAAAAAAGACATTTTTATTTTCAATTAGTTTTCAATGATTTCTAGGGGGAGCACACAAAAATTCATGTTTTCAGGATGTGTCCACTTCAGAAAATGGGAAAAAATAATAATTTCATTAAAAAATTAGTAGAAAAATCTGGGATAAACTAGGTGGTGTCAGATAATTTTTCACTAGAGTGATTAATTTTGTTTTTAAAAAAAATTAACATTTTAGGGGGAGCACACCAGACGCTATGTTATGTTTTTTCACAAAAAATAGGACCACTTTTTGTTCTCCCCCTTTTTTAAGGCCTTAATCTCCACCATTTCTAAAATAAATTAGTAGTTTAGAAAGTAGATTTGGAGTAGAAAAAGTCTTGTTTTTATCACATTTTAAAATTTTGAGTGTAACTATCCTCAGTTTCTCGTTGAAGTTCAGAGTTTGCTGATTACTAAAAAAAAAAAAAAGTGGCATCTTATACCCCCTTTTTGGTCCCCCATCTTTGTGCACTTACCCTTAAATACAACTTAACTTCACCCATGTACTTCTCTTCACAATTGCTTGAGCCATAGTGGTCGGTTGGCTATAAGTTGAACTTAAGATCTTTTAACCCTACCTCTTTTATTTATATTAAAGTGGGCTATAAGAAAATGGGGGTGTGTTTTAGTTTGCAAAATTTAAGTGAGGCAAAAAAGCCTCTTTTGCATGTATCAAAAGTCAAGGTTGTTCATATTGCTCCTAGTTGCAATGGAACGTTCAAAGAATAGTTTCATAAAATTATGTATCCAATTAGGCATAAGATTAATCAAAAGGTTAAGTGATTATATTTTAAAAGGGATGATGTTTAAATTGTGTAGAAATACACTACAAATTTTAGAGATAAACAATGTTGCTAGGATTGGACATTAAATATACAGATAGATTATAAAAAAATACCTTGGAGATCTCCTCAACAAATTCAAAGTAGGTTAATAACCACTGATCCAAAGGACTTGGATGAGGATAATATACTATATTAGACACATTACATCCTAAATTTATCAATACAAAGATAATCAAATACCTAACTGTCACATTTCCACCCAAACTTGAAGACCACATACATAAACCATTTCCTAATCTCCATCATATACTGATAGATATGTTCCTCATAATATCCATAAACACTTACTCTTCACTTGACAACCTAAACAACAATACACACATGGAATATTTAGCATTAGTAATGAACTAATGATTAATACAAGTAATATATCCTTATGGGAAGTTATTAAAACATCTATTTTATTTATAATGACTAGTCGACCATACGCTACATTACACAAAATTACTTTAACCCAATATTCCACGGATGTAGAGGAAAACATCATCTAATTCTATATAAATTGAAACAAAATACAATTCCAACTATGTCATTACTTTCCAACTAGTGAAAAATTTCATAATGAGATAATATTCAAATATTAGGAGTTCATTGTTCATAAGTACATGTGTATTAGATTAAAAAAAGTTAGGAGAAAACTTGCCAATGAAGGGACTAATACAAATCTAGACTACTAACATATCTAAAGAACATCTCTCTATCAACACGACTAAACTTTTCACTTCCAACAATGATCAAATGCAAACCATTTATTTGACACAACTTTCAGCTTGTATACAATTTTGATCCTTGCTTTTTAGTTATCGATTCACAGGTCAGGTCCACAGTAAACATCAACATCCACACCTTCCATCCTAGGGATCATGAGGACAAAGGTCGGTCAATATAGGAATTCACTTTTCATTGTAGCACTTTATTTGTTCCAAATCCCCTCTTTAATATAAATTTTCCCATTTTTCTTACAAGAAATCTTTTCTATGTCACAATCAATGTATGGATAAAAATTTATCAAAACACAAATTGACTGAATCTCTTGTGTGTGAGATCTCCCATTCCTTATCACTTTGCATGACAACAAATGAAAAAGGTTGATAGGTGATTAGGATCTAAGATCACTTATGATACTATCTCCATAATTATTTTCCCTCATAGATGTCCATTGATATTGTTGGAAAGTTGGATGTGTTGTCATTGATGTAAACATATCTGCAAAGGTGATTGTGGGATGCCAACATATATATCTATCTGAAAATGGTGTAGTATGCCAGTATGATGATATTGAAGATCAATGGTTGTGGACGTCAAAAATTGAAGATCAGTAGTTTTGGAAATTGGAGCTCAGTGTTGAAGATATCATGAAGATGATTCTTGTCAAGCTATAGAGGTCTGCAAGATGAGGTATGGTGATTGGTTCTTACTTTGTTTGCCAGTGTTGCTAGTATTGTTGAATCATGAGGAATATTATTCTACATGGTGAGATTGTTGTTTGTGGACATGTGGGATGTGATTGGGACATGCTAATGTGTTTTCAATTCAAGTGGTTCATGGTCTAGAGGTCCGCAAGGTATTTTTCAGGTGTATCGGTGGATGCTAAAATTTTCTTGAGGTCCACCATGACAGATGTTGGTGATTTTGATGATTTGGGTGGCTTCAGATGTTTTTTTGTTATTCATGATGCTTATGAATGTTCTTGGATTGTGTGCCTACTGAGTTGGTGACCCACATCAATTATGGTGATCAGATTTGGATGATTTTTCAGTCAGTGGTTTTTTTTTATGTTCTTGGCCGACTTGATTAGTAAAACATTTTGTGGATGTTCAAGGCATGATTTGTGGTCATGTTATGTGCTTGAGGTTGATGATAAGGGTCTTTTATATATTTTGGTGGACAAACATGAAATTGAATTGTCATTTTGGCGCGTGGGTTTGCATTATGAAATTGGGGTTGTGTTGACCTTGTTTTATTTTTTCAAGGTTGATGAATTATATATTTTTAGGGCAATATTTGGTATTGTGGATGCGTGATATGACTTGGGATGAAAGTGTGCCAGATCCGTTGAGTTCAAATTGTTCATCTGTAGGAGGTAGAGAAGGTTTGGACAGAGATATGAATTGTACTTCATTGTAACTCACCTATGCATAAGGGTAGATGTCAAATTATATTGTTCAAAAACCTCTAATCATTGTTGTGATCTTGTAAGGAAGTGAGCCTTCCTCAGGGTTGTAGCCCTCTATTATTGAACAATGAGCTCTAGGTAGTATGTCTGAATGCATGTGCATTCCCCATTTGTAATATGTTATACTTCTAACAAGGTATAGTCATATTGTGGGTCTCAGCCCCACCGAGATTTTTCCCTTAACAGGGTTTCCTCCCTAAAAATATTGGTTTTTTTATGTTGTGGATGTGTTTCTGATTTATGCATACAAGTTTTAATTCATCATATCAAAAATAAGATTTTAAAGTCTAAGATTTGTGACAAATGATTCACCCCCCCTCTCACTTGTCTATTGTCATAGTATAGACACCCTAAAATAGACAGACTTGCGACTTTACATTAAAAACATTAATTTTCATCTATTAATTAATGGTTTTCTAATCATTAATTAATCATCTATTTTCTTCTAAATTCATTCCCCAAATCATCTAATCAAATCTCCAAAATTAATTAAATAATTAATTTTATTTAATTAATTGACCTTAATTGATTAATTTTAAATTCATTCCCTAAATCATCTAATCAAATCTCCAAAATTAATTAAATAATTAATTTTATTTAATTAATTGACCTTAATTGATTAATTTCTATTAATTAATTAATTAAAGTCAATTTCCTAAAGTTTAAAATTGAAATATTTAAACTTACTAATTAAATTCTTCCAATTAAATTAATTTAATTTCATTCAACAATGAAATTCTAAATAAAAAAGAATTCAATTATCTCACATGTCGAAAACTTTAATTACAAAAATTATTTAAATATTTAATTATGTTCAAAGAGATAACTCTTAATAAGATCATATGGGTTACTCCACCCACCTCTTCAGTTCACATGGGTTTCTCCACCCACCTCTTTAGTTCTAAAGGTAACTCAAAATTAGCTCTTCAGTTAACCAAACTCTATCTCCTCTCTCTCAGTTGAAGAGGTGGAGTTTACTGATGGCTTTTGTTGAAGAGGTGGAGTTTACTTATGGCTTCTTCAGTTCCCTTTGATCTTAATCGTTCATCTTCTTATCTCTGGGATTGATCTCAACCATTCATCTCATTCTCAATTCCTATATAATCAACCCTTCATAACCATTTGAAGGATCTAGGATTTCAAGCTCACGTGCACCATTACTCTGTCAGATTGGTTCAAGCATCAATCCATCTTGTGATCAAAGCATTCAATATCATATTTTTGATGCTCCCAATTCATAGATGCTACCCACACCAATACTGAGCATCACACAAACAAAGTTTTAGGAGTAGAGAGACATTAGAAGCTTCAAGCAATCGGGTTTGCATTCATTTGTTTTCCTCTTATTTGCTTGTATATTTTATTGATTCGCAGTTTCATTATTATTAGTTATTTCTATCAATTTCCCCATTGAAAATCAGTGCTACTAACCCCTCGCTATTGAGAGTGTTACAGATTTGGATCCATGCGAACATTTTAGTGAACTCAACATGAATCAAATAGCCTGAATATCACTTGCAGATGACATATAGAACCTTTTGGCCATGGCCGTATGGTTGCCAAATTCTTTTTTCTTTTTTTTCTCGATGTATTTGTAATTTCACAATCGCTGGTATTTTACCACAATTGACATAAGATTGCCGCAATTGTCTGGTTTATTGCCGCAATTGTTGTAATGGTTTCACAATAATTTTTTGTTCTTATTCACAAGTCTTTTTTCTTGCTTTATGTCGCAATTGACCGATCTGTGCTGCAATCATTACCAATTTACCACAATCACGTAGATTTTGCCGCAATCCATTGATCCATGCCACAATCGACAACATTATGCCATAGTTAAAAGTGCTTTACCGCAATTGACAAAATATTGCCACAATTGACCGAATTCTTCGGCAATTGACAGAAGATTACCGTAATTGAAAGAAATATTGCAATTCAAATTGAACATGACTATTTTTCTGTAAGAGTCTGATTGTTTTCTCTATTTTCTGCAGGATTGATCAATGATGAATGGCCAAAAGGTAACTAGACACATCCTAGGTTCTAGATCTCTAAGAGCGGCCATAAGAAGGACCACAAACTATCAAATGCAACAAAGAGCCATCTTATCCATCACATCGGGAGATCAAAGTGAAGCATAAAACAAATATCTAGATTCAATCAAACATTTCACAGCCAAGCACAAGGTCACACTTAGTCTTAGCGGTCTTAACAATTCTAGAGTTGCAGGTTATTCTTCAATTCTTAATTAGACATTTTTTGGTACTAAATCACGTTTGTTGACAACTTGTGGTGAGGAGAAGTTTAACAAAGCAACTAAAATCAATTTATTTGTCATTTTAGTGCTTAAAAAGAACATTGCATGCAAACATCTTGAACCTCACATTTACATATTGGTGCTTAAAATTGACATGGAGGTTAAAAATTGAACAAAGGAAAATAACATTTTGAGTTTGGTGCATTAAAATTGAACAAGCAATGATCACCTACTTTTGGGCTTTAAAAATGAACACTTGTGCTTGTATGGGTGATTATCTTAGTTCACATTTCAATCTTTGGGGTTTAAATGATTAACCTTGTGTCTTGAGTCTTTGGTTTGCTTGCACAATCTGTCAGATTAAACACCTTTATAGTTTCTAGAAAGGCCTGTCTGGAGAATGTGCTTCTTCCTCGGAGAATGACCTTAAGATGGTAATCCTTCTGATCAGTATATAAACAAGATGCAAACCAAAGTTCTGTTTTATATCTAGCCAAGCTAGGGTGAGGTGTGTTGATGATAGTCTGGATCATGTGAATTATCCCTAAGGAGCCAACGTGGTCAACTAGGCTCTTAAGTGAGTCACACATGTACAAACCGATTGGATAGATGCCACAGACCCTACTAGAACCTTGTTAAAATAGAGGTCAACCTGATTCACCTCTGAATAGATACCTTATTATAGTGCAAGGGGTTACAAAATTTCCCCCCAAGACTCCCAACATATGTGTTCTAGGGTATTATGTTAGTGAAAAAGATCTTCACTAGCACGTCAACAATATCTAGCAACAAAAAAAACACGGGCACCTATATCGTAGACCTTCATGTCCTAGTAGTGTGACACTTTATGTGTGAGCTAAAAAACATTCAAGCATTGGGCCTATAATATTGTATTTGAAAGCCAAAATTGCCTTAGATTAATCTGTTTTTCCTTGTGTCAAAACCCGTGCTAGATTACAAAACAAATTTTCCATTGTGCTTTTTCTTTGATCAATTTCCAAAACATCAAAACTGTCAAAACAAGTCCAACATGTTAAAGTCTAAGGTTGTCAACAATCAAACTGTTCTGCAAAACAGAAGCCTTGTTCCTAAAAATCAATTCTATCAAGCAGTGAAGTAAATTGTAAGTCTTTTTTGAGACTGTATCCCCTTTACTGTAGTTGCCCGCATTTTGCTGCAATTGACAGAAGTTTTCCGCAATCGTCCTGCTTATTGTCGCACTTGACCTATTTATTACCGCAATCAGTGATAGATTATCGCAATCAACCAGTCACTTTACCATAATTGGTGGAGGTTTTCTGCACTTGACTAGAGACTCTAAAACACCTGTTTTACCTAAAAAACCTTGAAAATACTCTTCATTATATGTAAAAGCTCAGTGTCTATCCTAGAAAAATGTGAAGAACATTGTGTGAACCTCTTAACTTTAAAGATCATTCATTCTTGGAAAGCATGATTATTGTCCAAACATTGTTAGTTTGAAATTTTCATATCTCTATCAATGACTTTGTCCCAGGCAATAGTCAAGAAATTTGGTTCTTACATCACCAAGTCTTTTAGATCAAGATAAATCAACATTTGTCCTTAGAATTACCCTTGTCCATACATAACTTAGACTCTCTTAGAAAGGTTATCCTTTTTTGTTTTCTTTATATCACTTGTTTTAGTCACAAAATCTAGACAACACTATGTCTCACACACCTTATGGAGTTCCTTACACAAGGTCGAAGGCTAAAACTCAACCTGATGAGTCCTATGTCAACAAATTTCCCCCTTGGGAACAAGAGTGAGAGGGTGACTCTTTCAGAAATACCAGTCCCACTCTTTTCATTGAGAATCCCTGTAGACCAACATTGTTCCATGATGTCATAGAGGAGGAGCTTGAAGATATAGAGAAAGATGCCTATTCTGCACTAGTTGTTGACGTTGTTGTAGAGAGGAATTGTGAACGTTTCTTAGCCATGTTGATTAAGAAGGGGTTCAAACTCCCTGCTGAATTCAATGTGTCAACCATATGGCCTGAAAACCCTCTCGCAGGTCAAAACACTACTTGACCCTCTCAAATGGAACATGTGATATCTCCCATCCTTGACAACAATGACATCAACATAGACTGTGTCCAATCAGACTAGCTCCGCAAACCAAGAAAGCACGTCTTCCTTACAAAGCATGATAGGCTCCAAACAAAGTATGCCCATGGTCACTAGTGCGCCTCAACCCTCAACCTCGTGGCCTTTCCAGTCAAGCTCTCATGGTATGCCCTCAATCCCACCAACAAGCAGCAACCCATTTGCAACTATTCCGCTACTATAGTCAGTCCTTGCTAGCCTTGGGCTCAATACATCACTCCCATAGGGATCCATTTCTTCAGGTCCAACTTTCATTCAATGCCCAGTCAAGATTAGGCCTTTTCTCATATAGGGACCACACAAACCCAACAACAACAACCTCAACCCCAGAAGCAATAATCATAGCCTCAACAACAACAACAAACCTCAACCCCAACAACAAACACAATAGAATCAATCTTGGGCCAATCACATGCCAATGTATCAGAATCACATGTCCCTACTCAGGGGATGCAAAGGAACAACCTCATACCTACTACAACACAGAGGTATAATATCACAAATAATCCTCAGTCTCAAACAGACATGCTCATCCAACAAGTGCAGAACCTCCAAACCTAAATGATGGAAATGCAAAATCAAAGGCAAACCAAGTCCTACACTACATAGGATTTGTATCCATACCCCTTTGACCATTCATTGCACATGTTTGTATTTCCAACTCATTTCTCAGTACCAAAATTTGACAAATATAGGGGCAGTACCAACCCTGTTGAGCATATCTGAGAATTCTTTACTAGTTGCATCAAGGTCGCACAGGGTGAGACATACTTAATGCGACTTTTCCCACAAAGCTTAGCTAGACCAGCAATGGAATGGTTCTCACACTTACCTCATGGCATTTTGTCTTGGGTTGAATTGGCCAAAAATTTCATCTCTCATTTCCATCACAACATCGAACGCAAGGTCAACATGAAGGATCTTTGTGACATCAAAAAAAATATGGAGAGTCCTTTGTAAAATCCATACAAAGATGGAGGAATACTACAAACAAAATCATGTATGATGTACCTGAGAAAGACCTCATAGTCATGTTCATTGAAAATTTGATTCTAGATATGTCATTTACAACAAAATTGCAGCTAGCTCCAAACTTCAAGCAACTCATCGAAAGGGGAGTTTGCTGTGAGTAGAACTTGGTCAAATGAGATGTCCTTGCAGATCCTACTTAGAGGAACACAAAGAAGACTACAAAAGATAAAGCTAAATGGTGGAATAAAAAAAAAAATGTCACCAGTGATGGTTTCATTGATGTAATAAAGGTCAACTACACCCAACTAAAAGTGTCACTACAAGGAGCACCTATGGCTAACAAAAAACCCATGGTGCCCACTCAACAAGAACACACTCAGAATCAACCACCCCCTATCCAAGCAACCATTGTTGCAAACAATCAACCATAGGCACAACGCCCACCATGATTTCTGTTTCCAAAAGGAGAATACACACCATTAGGAGAGTCAATAGAATCGGTCTTAAGAAAGCTGATACAATCCAACAACATCACTCTCCCTAAAATCAAAGAATATGAATATGGTGCAATCAAACCAAAGTGGTACAACAATAATGATTTCTATGAACTCCATTGAGTGAAGGGACACAAGACACCCAACTTTTATCGATTGAAAAATGCCATCCAAGATCTGAATGACACATGGATCATTAACGTAACCAATACCCAAACAAAAGGAACCACTGGTCATACAATATTCAATGATACATTCCACGATCACAATAAAGGGAAATCCTCTAGGTCTGGTGGATAGTCAAAAAAGGTAAACTACACTTATGCCAACAGTGACAACACTATCAACTGCATAAATTCTTCAGATAACCATGTGGCTACCATTACTATCAGAGAATAGGGTGGTAAATGTGTTGTTACCATGCACCGTACAAAAGTTTTCTTGCAAGGAATGCCTTCCTCATATGCTACACCAATCAACCCTCCTACAACCTCAGATCCACAGGCTAGGCTCATGGATCAGCTAAAGCGCATGCCTACCTAAATATCCATGTTTAACCTTTTGCGCATATCCCCGCAGCATAAGAAAGCACTGGACCAAGCACTTCAAAAAGAAGTCCCAAGGGACATAACCCCTAAGAGATTCCAAACAATGGTAAACCATATAGAAGCCAACAAGCATGAAACCTTCATAGACCATGACATACCACTGCACAAACCCTTGCATAATGATCCTTTACACTTGCTCATCCAGGTTTATAAACATTCAATCCGTAGAGTCCTTGTTGATGGTGGGGCTAGATTAAACATTTTTACTTTAAAGGTAATCAAGAACTTAGGCTACTCTAAATCCAGTATTGATGTCACAAGAAGGATCAACATAAGAGCCTATGATGAAGAAGAGAGATCTTCCAAAGGTATTATCATACTACCATTCTAGATAGGTCCAGTTGTCAAGAACACTCTGATTCAAACCCTAGACTTAGAATTGGGATACAACATGTTACTGGGAAGACCATGGATCCATGAGATGCAAGTTGTACCCTCCACATATCATCAGTGCTCAAGTTTCCACACCAGGGGGTAGAAATCATTATAGAAAGAGATCCAAACCTATTCCAATACTGTAACACTATCTAAAGTAGTACTGACAACCAGGTTACATCAAACCAAGAGGAAAGTATCCCTTCCACCTCAAATTCAATTCCCAAGGATTTCATGAGAAGGCCAGGGAAAATATATATTACTGACAAAGGATACGGTGAATATAGCTATGAGGAATATTTCACTATCACCAACATGCCTCAGAGCCCAAGGTCATATGGCATGCTACAACTAGTAACGACAATAGAAACCTCAGAACCAGTTCTGTTTAGGTGTCTGCCCATCACCTTTGTTAAGTGGGGAGACATAATGGAAGAGAACCCATTTGATCCATATATCAACACATGGTTGTATCAAGATCCACAATACACACTTCAAGCACCCATACCCATGTCAACATATGGAGTTGGCTATACAATGCTGCAAAGGTTTGGGTATGATAATATGACTTGTCTGGGGGCAAGACAACAAGGCTTAATGGAACTGTCTTTATCACAAACCAAGAGAAATAAGAGAGGGTTAGGCTATGGGAAAAAAGAGCCAGTTCTACCACCCGAGATATACCCATTGATCAAGAACAAGTAGCAGAGTTACACCGGGGAAAAAACCCAGAACATGCTTTGATCAAAAATATACTACAAAAGTTATTACCATCTGAAGAGAGTACCTCTTACTCCCAATCAACCCTCAACCAAGTGATCCATGATAACGAGGAAAGTGATACATCCTATGAGCATTTTAGCAAAACTGACTCCCACGAGTACGAGTGGAGATCCATCCACAACTCTGAACCATCAATCCCTGACTATTCCTCTTGGTCAGTTAACACTCTACACATTGAAGACATGTTTGACCAATTAACCATAGATGACCAACCATGCATCGATAAACATATTGATACTAGTTACCTAGGTGATGTGTCCACATCACATTCATAGTTTTTCAGAACTATCAGAGTTTTCCCATTCAACCAAACAAAGTCATCCCACCATGAGGACCTATGTTAGGTACACCCAAAACTAATAGAATGGGATCAATAAGGACAACCCGATATAGATCTCTTTGAAAATGATGAGGCTATCGCAAAATTCATGGGACTTAGAGAAATAATGCCATCAAGGGACCATAAAGCAGGTTTCTCAATTTACCTAGACATATCAGCATATTTAGGGTAGGAGGATCCTCTTTCTAGTTAGAAAAAGAAATTAAAAAGGAAAAAAGAATCATCAGTAAGTGAAAACCAAAAGGTGCTTACTGACACCAAAAATGATAAAAAGACAAAACAAGACGTATCTTCTAGTGAAAACCTCACTGAGGTGCTAGAAGATGGAAAGTCAGAACTCGTTGCCTTGATAGAGGAAAAGTCAGCATTGTTAGCAGAAGAAACAAAAGAAGTCATCTTGGGTGATGACAAGAACCCAATGAATATCTACTTAGAAAAATCACTCACTCTAGAGGAGAGAGAAAAATTCATCAACTTCTTCAAGGAAAGGCAAATCAAATTTGCATGGTCCTACTCAGACATGCCAGGCCTAGATCCAGAACTTGTGTTACATGATCTGCCATTGTTAACCAACACCAAACTGGTCAAAAAAAAAAAAAGAAAGATGCACCCACATGTTGCATTAATAGTCAAAGAATAATTGAAGAAACTCTTAGATGTTGGATTTATCTAAAAAATCCCATACATAGACTAGATATCTAATCTGGTACCGGTAATCAAGCATAGTGGACAAATCCGAATCTACACAACTTTTAGAGATCTAAACAAAGTTTGTCCCAAGGATGACTTTCCTTTACCTAAAATCAACATGATAGTAGATCTCACAATAGGACATCAGATGCTATCACTCGTGGATGACTTTTTAGGATATAATCAAATAAGGATTGCACTAGAGGACCAACACAAAATGGCTTTCACATGTGCATGGGGAACTTACTATTGGAACATCATGTCATTTGGTCTAAAAAATGCTAGAGCAACATATCAAATGGCCATGAAAACCATCTTCCATGATCTCATTCACAAAATAATGGAGGACTATGTCAACGACATTCTTTCCAAGTCGATGCTCATAAAAGATCATCTACAAGTGTTGGGACCCATATTTGTCAAAATACAAGAATACAATGTCCATTTAAATCAATAAAAATGTGCATTTGGGGTCACTACAGGGAAGCTCTTAGGATTCATTGTGTCACACCAAGGCATAGAGGTAGACCAAGAGAAATTCAAAGCAATACTAGACATGAAACCACCGACTAACCTAAGGCAACTAAGGGGTTTATAGGGTAGGCTCCAATCTATCAGGCACTTCATACCTCAATTAGCAGACAAGTTCCATCCATTCCAACATCTACTACACAAGGATGTAACATTTATATGGACAAAACAATGTGAACAAGCATTCCAGATGTTCAAAGACTATCTACTAAAGTCTCCCATATTGGTGCCACCTATCCAAGGTAGGCCATTAGTTCTATACATCTCAACAACTCAATCAGTATTAGGTATACTCTTAGCTCAACATGATGACACAAGCAAAGAGAGAGTTGTCTACTATCTCAGCAGAACATTGGTGGATTATGCGCTCAACTATTCTCCAATTGAAAAATCATGCCTAGCAGTGTTCTTTGCTTCCCAAAAGTTGAGATATTACATGTTGAGCCATCAAACCAAGTTGATAGCGCACATTGATCCCCTCAAATGTCTACTAAGCAAAGTAGCACTAACCAGACAACTCGAAAGGTGGGTAATGATCCTAAGTGAATTTGACATAGAATACTTAGACATAAAAGTTATCAAAGGGCAAGTGATTGTGGATCAACTAGCAGAGGCACCTATTCAGGATCATCAGCCTATCATATCTGACTTTCTAGATGAGTCTATTCTGACACTACAACCAAAAATAGAGATATGGAAACTATACTTTGATGGATCATGCATGAACCATGGTGCAGGATTAGGGATAGTACTCATCACTCCAAACAATGATGTGATCCCCAAATCCTTCAGACTCAACTTTCCATGCACAAATAACATATCTAAGTACGAAGCTCTAGTCATTAGACTAAAGACAGAAATACAATGGAGAATCAAGAACCTCAAAGTCTATGGAGATTCATAGTTGGTCATTAGCTAGGTAAACAATGACAATATTCAAAAAAATATGAGAATCTAATACCATAAAAAGAGCAGACGGACAGGTTGCATGCTAAGTTCCATTTCATCACATTCAAGAAAGTACCAAGGGCTCAAAACAAATTTGCAGATGCGATGGCTACCATCAAATCCTTGATTAACATGTCAGGCGATGAAACTAGATTCTAGCTTTTGGTGGATCAACTCATGATGCCATCACATCAAGAACCAATCATAGAATCAACATGTGTCCTTGTTGGTCCTGAAACCCCATGGTACCATGATATGTATAATTACCTCCAAAGTAGTGTCTTACCTCTCGACTTGTCTAGGAACCAAAAGAAGTCCCTCATTCACCAAGCCCCTAGGTACACCCTTCTCGCAACTACTTTATATAGAAGTCTAGATGGAATGCTATTACGATGTCTCATTTCCATGGAATCCTTGAGAGCTTTATACGACGTACATGAAGGAATTTGTGGAACCCATGTAGGTGGTGATAGCTTAGCGAAGAAGATCATCCACATGGGATACTATTGGCCCATAGTAGAGATAGATGCAAACAAGTACGTGCAAAGGTGTAGGCAATATCAGATTGATGGAGACCTCATCCATGCACTAGCCCAAGAGCTCAACCCTATCACTTCACCATGGCCATTTTCTATGTGGGGATTTGACCTAGTGAGAAATATTACACCATCCTTGTCTAATGGTCATAAGTACATCATAACAGCAACAAAATACTTCACTAAATGGGTGGAAGAAATTCCTCTCACTTACATCACTAGAAAATAGATCTTAATGTTCATACTCAATAACATTATATGTCTGTATGGAATTCCTCAAACCATCCCAAAAGATCACGATACACCTTATCAAAACAAAGATGTTGAAGATCTTTGTGAAAAATTCCAAATTAGACAAGGTTTCTCTTCATTCTATTATCCTCAAGGGAATGGTGAACTTGAAGCAACAAACAAAACACTATTTAAAATCTTGAAGAAAACAATTAATGAATCAAGGTCAGACTAGCATTTATAGCTTAGTCCTGCATTATGCGCATACATAACTAGCATGAGAAAACCTACAGGAGAAACTCCTTTCTCACTAGTATATGGATCAGAGGTGGTTCTACCCCTCAAAGTGGAAATACCATCCCTAAGAATATCATTGAAGAACCTCATTTCAGATGTCGAAGACTACAAAGTAGCAAGGCTCAGTGAACTAGAACTATTAGACAAAAGAAGACAAAATGCATTCAACCACTTACAAGGAAATCATGATCGCCTTAGAAGGAACTATCAAAAGAAGGTGAGGCCACAAAAATTTGAGGTAGGATACCTCATCCTTATGGAGAATCAAAAGAACCAAGTAGAGAGAGTGAAACCAGGAAATTTCAAGCCTAACTGGCTAGGACCTTATGTCATTGTCACATCTAGAAATATTGGGGCATACCAACTGGAAACATCATAAGGAGATAAGCTCCCAGGATACATAAACAACATGCACCTCAAGAGGTTCTACGCTTGAGGTCTGAATGGTTAAGGCAACTATCTACAATTCCAAAAAATAACAAAAAAATCAAAATATACAAAAGGGTACCTTGGTGAAAACCTGACAACAGGCACCTTGGCGACAACAAAAAAATCAAAAAGAAGAAAAAAAGTTAAGAGAAACAAAATCACTCTCTTAGTGAAAACCTAGAAAATAGGCACTATTGAGTAGGAACCTTGGTTAAGACCTGGCAAACAGGTGCCAAGTGTTCAAATCCAGCCTCACCATCAATGAACTCCAAGATCAAAAGCTTGAGCTCCCCGCATGCAAGGCTGGCTACCCAAGCTATTTCCAGAAGCACAAATCCTCTCTGAGCATCAACACTTATCCATGGTTAGTACTGGTCCACTAGACTAGGGGGAAATTCTAAAAGTCCTAAAAAAATTCTGAAAAATCTAAAAAAGCCTTCAAAAAATCCTTAAAAGATCAAAATGTCCTGAAAAAATAAATCTTCATCAAAAATAATAAAAAAATTGTAAAATCTCAAAGCAATAAAACCAACTCATTTATCAACAAAGAAAAGGGTGATCAATCCAAGTCAATCAATGTCAAAACCATGAGCTTTGCAAATTAGCATTGGGCCCATATGACAGCTTTATCAGTTATCAAATCTATCAGCAAGCAAAATGGAAACCACGCCAATCAATCAATCTCAAAGCCATGAGCTTTGCGAATCAGCATCAGACCCATCTAACATAGCTTGATCAACTACCCAAAATGATCAAAATCAATCAACCAATCAATCAAATCAATCATCTTACATAGTGATGGATATGTTCAAAACTAGACAAATTAGTCTTATATGAGTCATCTATTATTGAAACCAAACACAATCAAGCACCAGAGAATCAAGCCAATCAAGAGAATCAAGATGAATCAAGGAACAAAAAAATGTTGACTAGGTCATTTAGTCGGTTAGCTATCAATCTATACTTCACAGTTATGATCTTACACTACTCCAGGATCCACCAAGTGAGGAGACTAGCTATGATGGATCATGACTTGTTTTCTTTGATTTTTGTTTGTGGAAATTTTTCACTTTGATTATGGGGAAATGATGATTTAGGATAAATGCGGTAGGCGCTATCACTTATCTGGCAGCCACACAGTTTCACGTTCTGAGCTTAAACCCTGGGAAAGAATAGGACATGCATTCTGTGTTATCTTCTTGTTTGTTACCAATAGAATCATAGTGGTATCCAGATGGTCTAAGATCTGTGTGTATTTGATTCTATCTTGGTTATTTGTGCCTTTTCTTTTCAAAATCAAGAGTTCATAGCGGTATTCAGATGGTCTGAGATCTAGGTGCATTGGAATTATATCTTGGTTTTATTTCTTTTTTGGATTGTTCAGAGAGAAAAGTAGTATGAAAATGGTCAATATATGGGTGCTTTTGGCTCTCTTTCTTTTCAAAAATTAGAGATCATAGTTCTATCTAGATGGTCAATATCTGGGTGCACCATGTTATCTTTCTATTAAATCTCTCTACTCCTTCTAGTTATCAAGAGGTCATAGCGGTATCTAGATGAGCAATATCTGGGTGCATTGGATGCTCTTTGAATTTTCATGTAATAAGATGCAATGATGAAAAAAATTGGAAATACGACAATCAATTGATTCAACCATCCATTCTATCAATTCATATCTATCAATCGTCAAACATCCTTTCTATCAATTTATCTCTATCAATCGCTCTCAGAGAAGAAGAAGAAGAAGGAGAAGAAGGAGGAGAAGAAGGAGAAGGAGAAGAAGAAGAAGAAGAAGAAGAAGAAGAAGAAGGAGAAGAAGGAGAAGAAGAAGAAGGAGAAGGAGAAGAAGAAGTAGAAGAAGAAGAAGGAGAAGAAGAAGAAGAAGGAGAAGAAGAAGAAGAAGAAGAAGAAGAAGAAGGAGAAGAAGAAGAAGAAGGAGAAGAAGAAGAAGAAGAAGAAGAAGAAGAAGAAGAAGAAGAAGAAGAAGAAGGAGAAGAAGGAGAAGAAGAAGGAGAAGGAGAAGAAGAAGAAGAAGAAGAAGAAGAAGAAGGAGAAGAAGAA
>MU223858.1:1917054-1946974 GCA_018584345.1 Thuja plicata
TAACTGTAATAGTTTTTGATCAATACATTGTGCAGGTTTTGGAGTGCTGGGGTTTTTTACCGAAAGGTTTTCCCCAGGGTATATCATTGTGTCATTCTCTGTTTTCTGTATGCATGGTATGTGATTGCAATATCTTTGTTAAAGTAGTTAACGAATCTATTCAGTTGTAAGGATTTAAAAGAATTTGCATAATACTTTCCTATAGAGATTAGCGTAGGAAGCTGTTTCCGCACCTGAGTTTCCTTACAAAGTGATGCGTCTATTCAGTTTGAGTTGCGCAATTCTAATTATGTTGTGTTCCTGGTTTGGCCGACTAAAGAAGCATTGAATGGATTACTAAAGCTAACAAAAATCATATCTTTTGGAGAAGATACTTATAGTAGTTCAATTGAAGATCACCAAGTGTGAATGACAAGAAAAGAGATAAAAAAAGGACAGAACATAATGCTGATTATTTTGGGACAGTAGAGCCATTTCATTCATCAGATAAAGATCTATGTGAAGAAGCAAGTATATATACAATTCATTGGAACTGATCAAGACAGCAGGTCTACTAAAGCAGTTCTCATATGTAGTGTGTATCTATTTTCCTGAAGGTTGTAGCCTTCATCATTTTAGAAGTGAGCTTTTGGACAGTGAGTCCTCACCCCTAACAGGGTTATTTGTAAAAGACTCCTAACAGGGTCATACCCTTAACCAGGTCACTGTACTTATTGCTTTGTAAAGATCAACTCCTAACAGGGTTGTAAGATCTTCTAATAGGGATTATTATACTCAAGTACAGTTCTTTGTGGGTGCTAATTCCCACTGGGGTTTTTACCTATTTTGGTTTCCTCATAATCAAATTGTGGTGTTCTATTTTGTGTTATCTTAAATGTGTATGTTCTTATGATATTCTGTAATTAATTGGAGGAAAGAATTTAACTTGCTGATAACTGATACACCCCCCCTCTTAGTTATCCCTTGGGACTATTTCAACAGTGTCTACACATTTGATTTATCTTTGGTTGATGTTCTTCTAATTGAAGATCTGGCATTGGAACATGTGTAGCATGTTCTTGGTCTATCTTTCTTTTGGGATGGATCGTGCTTTCAGTTTTAGATCTAGGTGCTATATTTATTGATTGTTGAAATATCAAATTTAGGTCTAGGTCTTATGTTTAATGCTTATATCTTATCTATATGGGTTCATACTATATATGACCTATGTATTTAATGTTTATCACCTATCCATTTGGGTCCTTAGTTTGGATTCTTTTTATATTGGTCATGTTTTTTCCTTGGCCACCATGAAACTCATGTGTAATATAATTTTTTGTTTTGCTCACCTTATTGTAATTCTTAGTGATCTATTTTGTATATAAGGACTTTTGGTGCCTTGGAAAAAAAGAAGTTATTGTGAAGAAATAAAGTGTACATGAACCAATTCAAAAAATAGTAGAGTAGAGTCTAGTAATAGTGGTAGAGAACAAAATACATTAATAAGTTTGTTTTTAGTGTGGACAGTGTTATGCAAATTAGCTACATTAACAAGAGAATATAGTTATATCTACTTCAAAGGAGTATAAGTACTTTGAGATAGTGAGTCTTTGTTACTTGAGTTTGTTATTGTATTTTGATACTTTTGCAATGAGCCTTTGTATTCAAGTCCAGAGTAGTAAGCTCATGTTTGTATTATAAGGTAATGAGTCTTCTTCATTATTCACATTCATTGTTGTATTAGCAGTGAGCCTCTAATTGGTATTTTGGAGCAGTGAGCTCCTACTCATTTATAACTGGGTTATATACTTCATTGAATTATCTTTGTGGGAAAGTACTCACCATATTTTTTTCCAGTTTGGGTTTTTCATGTATAAATCTTAGTGTTCTTGTGTTGTTGGTTATGTTCTCTATTTGCATTCTACTTCTTGTCATTATTATTGAAGTCTATTAGAATTTTTGTTTTATGTTGATTCACTCCCTCCCCACCCCCTCAAAGCATTGGAAGTGTCTTCATTGATTCAATGTTGATGAAATTATGGAAAAGTAAACATTAAAGAGAATCTTGACAAAATTATTATCCTTATAAAATACTTCACTTAAATTATTATTTTTAATTACTAAAATTTTTTCACTAAATTTTAAATGGAGACTTAGATTGGATTGTATTGTTTTATCTAAATCATTCATCATAAAGAGGTTCAAGCCCTTTAAAAAGCCCACCATTACCCTCAATGAAAAAATTGAATTCAACCTCATTTAATTATAAACATTGACTACACTAAAAAATTATAATTTATTATTATATAGCATTTGATCTTTTAAAATTATATGTCACTTGGATGCACTTAAAATTTGAAAAATTAGATTTCAATAAAACTAGAATTTAGCTAATATCATATGAATATCTAATAGCTCAAATATATACCTTGAAACAAGAGAATCTAAATAAGCAATATCAAGTCTTATGCAAGTTAAAAAAATCAAACTCCCAACAATACATCTATTAGTTGTCTCATCAACTATTTTAACACCTTGTTCTTTATATAACACAACTCCATGAACACTGAGAGTAGACATTGGTTTACAATCAACCATATCAAATTTATTCAATTGATATTCACATACCTTGTTTGACAAATGAGAATTTTATCATCACTTTGATGAACTTCTGTCCCTAAAAAAAAGTATTCCATGAAACTTAAATATTTCATTTCAAATTGATTCATCATAAAAATTCTAAATTTATCCATGAATGCCAAAAAATGGCAGGAGCAGGAGTAGAAGGTGCTCGAGCATGGGCAGAGGGCGCCTGAGCATGAGCATAAACAAGAGTAGGACTATGAAAAGGATGCGAAGGGCAAGGAAAATAGTATCATGGATTCCACAAACAACATAAATCCAGCTCTAAGCAGTTCACAGACCTAAATCTGACATCTCTCAGGTATTCCCCCAATCTGAAAAATGACTTTGCAAAAATATTTAATGGCATCCCGATTGTACAACCTACGAATGCACGTACAGATCTAGGATTCCAGCGTTGCCCATTTGTGGAGAAAGACATATTTTCCAACTGGGATGGAAAGGAAAATTTATCAATATTTCATGGAAAAGTTGTGGTACAACCTGCCAAACCCTTTTCTGTTAACCCTAGGTTCCATGTCCACAAAGATTCTTATGTGGATCTGTCAGGAAGCAAGATTTGACCTACATCATGTAAGACATGAGCTATACCCAATAGGCCTTGGTCAAGTATGTGATCCTATGAAGTAGGAGAAGCATCTCGTCAAGAAAAAGAAGTTAGGCGCTCTTAGGACCTCCCTCTACAACAACACGATGCATCAAAATTTGAAAAAGGATTTAAGCGGGAAAAATAGAATTTCAAAAATCCGCACCCAGCAAAGGGTCAAAAACATTTTAGGTCTAGAAAGCCCAATCAAAATGGCCAATGATCACGTAAGTTGTTTTAGAAACAACCTATTTTTTACATTTGTGAGGAGTCACCTCCTAGCTCACCAACGCTTACCAAAGCCAAAATCGTGAGCAAGCTAGAGAAGAACTCTGTAAAGAAACTAGATGTGGATCATGGTTATGCTAGCAGTGATAAGGATTCCACTTATGATGAGGATTGAGATAGTTAGGCAGACAAGAATAACAAGGTTGGGTCAACTAGACCATCACACAGTAGAGCCCACTTCATTCCAAAAAAGACAACCCAGATCTAGCAGAAGAAAATCAGCAATGATATGAATACTCAGGAGGCTAGCACGATGGTGCCAGACCTAACCCTTGTCACTAACCCGGAACACTTACTGCAACACAATATTGGCTTCCTATGGCAGTCAACCCTCATTAGTAAGTTTGCAAGTAACACTCATCTCCTTTCTAACATTAAAGCTTGGGCTTCATTTGTTGGGTAGGGCTTAAAGAAATTTTTTATTTGGATATGGAATCAAAATAATTTGTTGCTATTTTCAACTCAAAAGAGGAGTGAGATGCAGTATATTTGTAGAAAGGATGGTTCTGCAAAGGATCAGGATTATTCACTATGTCCTGGGTTCCAAACTTCATACCAGATCTGAAGGGTCCTCACTTTTTTCCATTTTGGATCTCCTTCCCCCACTTACCACTAGAGTACAAAGATATGGAAATCATTGAAATCCTTGGAAATAAGTTGGGAATTTTTCTTAGGCATGATCTTAATCCACTTGAATTTTCGCATCTTGATATCAGAGTTTGTCTACTTTTGGACATGCATAAAGAAGTTCCAAAACAAATTATTATTAACTCCAAATGGGGTTCACGAGTTCAGAATATTAGTGTTCAGGATGAAGCTACCATCCTCAAATTTCAACATAAACTTGGCCATCTCAGCACACAATGTCAATTGGGAGAACATGGAGAAATAACGGTATGCTCTGACTACAATTCAAATCCTGCAGCATGCACCATCAAGCATACTTTGAAGAATCTTATTCCAGCTAGTTCTTCTGAAGACATCCCTAATCAAGGAATAATTAATTGGGATATGGACATGGCTATGAAAATCTCCTATCTCCTCTGGCAGATTATGAACTTCATGTCCACTATATACTTCAGTTCTTGCAATCTGTTGCTCTTTCCAAAAGATAACTCTTCAATTCATAACCTAGGGAGAATGAATGTCCAAAACCCCTTACAGCAATCCCCAAGGTTAAATAATGAAAGATTGGAGCCACGTTACAGGGTTTGACAATAGATGGATCAAATCATTGCAGAATTAACGTCCAAATTAATCTTTGATAAAATAGGGGCAGCAGAAGTAACTTTGGAGGAACAGGATGCAATTAATAAATTATCTTCTATGCAACCTGGGCTCCAATTGTGCCATGATCAAATCATGTTACCAGATCCACTACCATGCAGGGAGGACAATATAAATGAATCCTTCAATGTTTACCAGCCTCAGGGATAGATTACTGGCCTAGAGTTGCTAAGCCACTTAGAGATGGTGGGTGCAAATCACAATAACCCCGAATATCTATCTTTGGAAGGTACAACTAGAACAGAATTACGGATAGAAAATTGCATCATTCCACAGGCCTAGGTTATGACAGACAATTTGGGAAAGGACAGTTTGGATTGACAAGTTGAGTCAGATAACTCCAGTCAGTGTAAGAGCAGTCAGGATACAGAGGTCACAGATCACTTGACACTTTTTAATCATAAGCAGACTTTGTCAATAGAATAGTCACCTACACAATGTCTTCATACACCCAAAGCACCTAAGAAAAGAGGTTGAACAAAATGCATGAAGACTAAAATGGAAATTGTTGCAGGCATCCAGTCTACTTTAGATGACAACTTTGTTGTTACCAAACGAATGACAAGGAGAACATAGGGTTCTCCTTGTCAGCAATGAAGATCAACTCTTGGAATGTTAGAGGCATCAATGCCTCTGACAAAAGATGTAGAATCAAATCAACCCTTGATTCTATGAAGATGGACATTATCGTGCTTCAAGAAACAAAACTCTCTCAAGACAAGTACAAAAACTCAATAGCTAAATGGCCTAATTAGGTTTCTTCACATTCCCACAGTTTGGGAGCTTCAGGAGGATTGGCAGTGCTTTGGAATCCTCAAAAGATTCAAGGTGAACTCATTCAGTAGGACCATAATTGGCAACTCCACAAGATGACAAAATTTGATATGAGTGTTATACTAATAAATTTCTATGATCCTAGTTCAAATCAGGACAAATTCAGACTATGGGATGTTCTCACTAGGCTGATTCAGAGTCAAGACTCTTAGAATGTCATACTTGGTAGAGATTGTAATGCAATTCTGAATCAATCAGAGAAAATAGGGGGTATTATTCAACCTATCAAAACCATTCAGAACTTTTCCTGCTTTGTTGACAATAACAATCTTATGGATATTCATCCCACTCAAGGTTATTTCACATGGACAAACAAGAGAGCAGGGTTTGCCCAGATTGCTGTTAGGTTGGAAAGGTTCTTACTATCACAAGAGTGGAAAATCCAAAATGTTCAAATACAGTCAAAAATTATGGCACTTCTAGGTTCTGATCACTTCCCTATTTCACTTACCATCAACAAATTAGGTATTGCTGACAAGAGCCACCAACCCTCATTCAAGTTTGGAAGAAGGTGGCTCTGACATCCGCATTTTTTTCCTCTTTTGAATCAGTGGTGGATAAGTTCTCCTTTTGTTAAGGGCTCTAAAATGCATCAATTTGCAATGAACCTGAAACATATCAAGAAAAATATCAAACAATGGAATGAACATGTCTTCAAGAATATATTTCAACAAAAAGAGGAAGTTAAACAACAATTGACTCTTATAAAAAACCAAATTATACAAAATGGTATGAATAATGACTCCTACCATAAACAAAAAGACCTCCAACAAGATTGGGATGAGTTATGCAACAGAGAAGAGGAATATTGGAGGCGAAAATCTAGGGAACTATGGCTACGAGAGGGGGATAAAAATTCAAAGTTCTTCCATGCCTCAGTCACTCAAAAAAGGGCAGCAAAAAAAATATTTTAAATAACTGAGGTGAATTCGGACAATATTATTTCAAATTCTCAAGATATCCAAGATGAAGGGATTAACTTTGTCAAGAATCTGCTAGCTCCAGCTATAGACGCTTCCCCCACAGAAGAACAATTGAAGGAGATTTTGGATGACATCTCCACAATGGTGTCCCCATTTGAGAATGACATGCTTATGACCCCCTTTACCATCCAAGAGCTTCATAAAGTTGTTTTCTCATTTCCTTCGGATAAAGCACCTAGGCCGGATGCATTCACAGCTCTTTTCTTTCAAAGTTGTTGGGAAGTTATTGGTTGGGACCTATTAGTAGCAGTTGAAGAATCAAGGAAAAATAAAAATATGCTCAAGTATTTCAATACCACCAATATTGCTATCATTCCAAAAATTAAGGAGCCTAAGACATTTGCAGATTTTTGACCAATATCTCTATGTAATATCACTTATAAGATAATTACAAAGGCCATCTACTTGCGGATGCAGCATCTTATCCCTAACATTATTTCTTCTGAACAAGGTGGATTTGTGTCGGGTTGCGAAACTATGGAGGGGGCTTTGGTGGCTCATGAGTTTCTTCATTCCATTAACATAAATCAATCTTAAAACTTTGTTATCAAATTGGATATGATGAAAGCTTATGAGAGATTTTCCTGGGCATTTTTATTTAAAGTACTGCAGAAGATGAGTTTTTCCAATGGCTAGTGTAAATGGATTAGAGCATGCATTTCGAGAGCCTAGTTTTTTGTAATCATTAATGGCAAACCATCGAGATTATTCTCCTCTACTCAAGGAGTAAGACAAGGAGACCCCATATCTCCAGTGCTCTTTATCATCATGGTCGAAGCATTCAGTAGGGTTATAAAGAAAAAGAATCTACAAGGATCTTGGAAGGGAGCACATATTGGTGGCACCAATATCTCCATCACACACTCATTTTTTGTTGATGATACTCTTTTGTTTGGAAATTCAAATGTGCATGAGGCTAGGCAAATAAAACATACACTTCAATTATATTCCATAGTCTTAGGACAAAGTATCAATGCACAAAAATCCAATATTTACTTATTTAACACTAATAAAGTAATATCAAACAAAATTATTCAGATACTTGGATTTTTAGAGGACTTCTTTCCATCCATGTACCTTGGTATCCCCTTTTTCATGGGTTCCAACAAAGCAAGCTATTGGTCTTTGATTCTAGAATGTATTAAGGGAAGAATATTAACTTGGACAGCCAGATGGCTATCGCTGTCAGGCAGAATCCTACTAATCAAGTCAGTATTATCAACCATCCCAAATTATTATTTAGCAGTCCTTAAGGCATCGTCGTCCATTCTACATAAGATTCAAACCCTCATTAGGAAATTTTTATGGACAGAAAATATGAAAGAAGAAAAGAAAATACCTCTAATATCTTTACAAGATATGTCACATATCCCTGTAGTAGGAGGTGCAGGGGTGCACGAATTAGCAAGAAGAAATGAGGCATTTAGAGGTAAGTTGATTTGACAAATGTACTCAAAACCTTAGAATACATGGTGTCAAATTATGCAATAGAAATACCTGGACAATAATGAACCCTCACGAATAATATCAGTTCAGGATCCTCCCAAAGGATCAGCCATTTGGAACTTCATGTCTTCCTCAAGAGACATTGTTGTGAAGTATGTAACTTGGGAGGTTAATAATGGCTGCAGTGTAAATTTTTGGAGAGACTCGTGGAATGGACAACCTCCTATGTCCATAATTCAAAATCTCATAGCAGTTAAAGAGGCTTCACAACACAATTAGGGTATTCAACTTATTCATTACATTTCAGCAGTGTGTAGATTTTCAGGTAAGGTCATATGGAAGGATCCAGAGCAATTACCATTAAGTGATAGGGATAAAATTCATTCAAAGACATACTAGCCATGAGAAATGTATATCTTTCTTCAAGTGAAGATAAACTAATCTGGGCTCCAACATTAGATGGAAACTACTCAATTAAAGAGGGATACAAACTCCTTCAACAAATAGGATCAGAAAAGACTCCTTCACGGGCTTTCTCCTTTTCCTAGAACCACATTGTTCTACCAAAAGCGGGTTGCTTTGTCTGGATTGCAATTAAGCATAGAGTACTCACAAGTGAAAGGTTAGATAAATTTAGAATAGCACCACCATTCAAGTGCCTGCTGTGTGAGGGTCCAAATGAAATAGTGGACCATTTAATTATGACTTGCCCATTTGCACCAAAGTGTTGGCTATTTGTTCTAAGTAAATTAAGTTTCAGCACTCCCCTTCCAAACAATATTTGGGACCTCTTCCAATCATGGCCAGACTTATACTCGAAGTCACTTTTTAATAGTATTTGGAAATGCACACCAGCTTTAGTAGTATGGGCCATTTGGTGGGAAAGAAATAAGCACATATTCAGGAAGGTCTTGTCTCTGAATGAAGTAGTACTTGATGGCATTGATAAATCCATATCAAAAGTTGTCAATGCCAAACTAAATAAATGTAATTTCAATCCAATTGTTACTCACTGGGATAGTCTAATTCTATGTGATTGGAAAAGGCTATTCATTCCATTTGGGTGTGCAATTGCAAAGCAAAACACTATAAAAATTGACAGATCGGAGGTTAAATGGAACCCGCCCTCATTGGGTATAGTCAAATTAAATTTTGATGGGGCATCCCAAGGAAACCCAGGTAACTTCGGATTGGGGGCCTGCATTTGAAACTCTCAAGGTGAGGTTTTAGCGATAATAGTTTCACCACTACCCATAGGAACCAATAATACTATTGAAGCGCACACACTATTCTCAGGCTTAATTCTTGCTAAGCAAGGAGGATTTGATGGATTGAAAGTTGAAGGTGACTCATTAGACATACTAAACGCTTGTGTAAAAAGACATTCATCTTCTTGGAAACTTAATTATTTACTCAAACAAATTTGGTCCCTATTAGATAAGTTTCAAGAAGTGACTTTCTCCCATACACTCTGCGAAGGCAATAAAGTAGCAGACATGCTATCGAATTTGGGGTGTGATGGGCATATGACTTAAACAATTACCTCAATTGAGCTCATTGCAGAGAATGATGATCTCCATAACCTTATTAATGTTGATAAACCACTTGACAGCAGATGAAAATTTAATGCCACTTCAACATCCTGTGGCCTCGTACAAGCACCCAATATTGCGGCAAATGAACTGTCAGAAATGCTCTTTTAACATGATACCACTGGGATGCGTGGTGGGTTTTGTACGGGGATAGATTTACTAGGAATTGGTGAAAGATCACTTATCACATGTAAATCACATGGATCATTCTAGCCCACACGCGTAAACCATTCCAAGTGGGATGCGACATTGAATGGCACAGAATGCAGTAATTGAAAGGATTGAACATTTTTGGAATTCGTAAACTTTGGAGTTTGTCTATTTATACAGTGCTCACTACATTATGGAATATTATGAAGTTGTGTAATGGCGGCTCTTTCTAAAGTCTGCGTCTGTTGTGACTCATGTTCTCAGCTCCACAAAGAGGTGTTGCCCAAGAACTATATAATTTGGCTAGTGCCGAGGGTCGATGAAGAGGTGCTACCTGAAATTATTGGCGACTCTATTCTTAAGGGTCTGTTCATACCTCATTCGGCCTCAATCAAACAGGCGATTAAACAGGTAATTGGCGATGAACACCTAACTCCCACTTCTAAGCAATTCTTATACCCTTCCCAGTTGGTATCAATTTTTCTTTCCAACGCGATGGACTTGACACAATCTACGCATTTGGTTGAAAGAATTACATTTAAAATTGTTTAGAAGTAATTTTGGATTGGGAATAACCTACAAGTGGCCATGCAAAATTATGAATTATGGAATGGGCGTGCTCTTGTGGGGGGGTTTATTTTCTCGCCAACAACTACTGCAATTTCATGATTTTATGGCAACATATGATTGGGTTAAACGCACGCTCGACTATCAGAATATTAAGCATTTGAATAGTGTTCTCAAAGTTACTGCGTGGGTTCTTGGTGTGTAGCTGGAGTGTAGGGTGAGAAAAATTGTGGGTGCCCTTCTCGATATTCTAGGGTTACTGAACCCTTCTTCTCCAACACGATTCCCTAATTCTCAGCCACTAAAATGGAATCCGTCGACTTTTTCAAATGATTGGAATGTTTGGGAAGAAGGTGAGGCTTCAAAGGATGTGGCAAAGATTGTGCCCGCTCTGCAAAAGGATAGTTCCAGAGAACAAGGAGGTGCAGAGACTCCAATTCGGCCGCTCCAACCTGCTACTGCTATTGAAACTAGATGGGAGTCAGTTGCATTTTTGGAACAGGGGAGTGGATGGGACTCAAACCCTGTGGTTACCTCGGGTTGGATTTTGAATGGCACTGGTTGGGAGATGCCTCCTCCTACACACATAACAAAAGATGGGAATGACGGATGGACTATGCAATCTCAAATCGAATGCCCACAAAATAAGGCTGCAGAAATGGAGGATTGATTCACTTGCAGTGGGTGACAGCTTGTGAGTCGAATGCAAATCTTTGATCATAAAATTTTGTATACTATACTTATCGAAATATGTTTTAATTTTTTGAGCCCAAGTGGTTGTTATAGTGGCTAGGTTTAGATAGTTACATATATGTATTTTGCCCCCTCGATTTTGTCTTGTATGTTGAAAATCTTTTGGGACAAAATTTTGTACTAAGCGATGATTCCAGATTTTCTTGTTGATTCTTTCCCGAATGAGCTTTTGAATCAGTTTATTAATAATAATATATATAGTGGCTCACCCACTTTGTTTTTAAAAAAAAAAATCTAAATTTATCCTTCAACTTAAAATTACAACGAAATATATATTGAATATTTACAATTTTAAACAAATAACCTTAACATCTATCATTTTAAAATGATTAATGTTTTTTTATTAAAGCAAAAACAAGTTTTGAAGGGACCCAGAACCCTTTACAAAATGGTCACAAAAGATAATCCGATAAAGCCTCATAAAAGAAATGAGTCAAGAACAAAAAGATGGTTTTACCAACAGGCTCCCTCAACCTAAGAACAAAGTTGCACAAAGAAACCAGCATGCAACCATAAAGAAAAGAAAGCAGTAGAGAGAACTCCAACAAAATAATAAAATGATAATGTTATACACCAACAAAATAATCATATATTTACGAGTGCTTGGCAGAACAAAAAAAAAACATTGTGAATACTAATATATAGAATACATGAAGCGTAGCATTATATTAGTAAATTATTCCCAAGTTAAAAGGTATTATTTATCTCAGTAAAAGCCAAATCCAGTCTTTTAACTTGAGAATTACGTGAAAATAAGCATATGCCAATCAATGGAGCATAATGCTAATAGACACAATTATTTTAATTTTGGCTCCTCCTCTTTTTCATTGCCATCCATCTGCACTTCATATCATTTCCCTTCTACCAGTCATGATATATTGGATTACACCTTCCATTTTAGAAAGCTCAAAGCTCAATTCCAACCTAAGAGAGTTCCAGAAGATTTTACCAACTCTGTAAGGAGAAGTATGCTTGAAAGCTGACTTGGACACCTGCACTGTTGATAGGAAATACACATCTTTGTAAACTGTATTGATTGTAAAGAGTACAATATGGTTGTAATTTGATATGAATATGGTAAATAAAGGATTTCATTTAAAATAGAATGATCATGACTAAAGCAAAATGTTGTATTTCTTACATATGTAAATGTATTTACAAACTTAAGCACAAGTGTTTGTAGAAATGCATACCTGTAGTTTTAGGTACCTAATATGAAGAACTTTGACTACCTTCGCTGCCATTGGTATCGCGTACCAAAAATGAAATGGTAGCGAATAGAGTTGAATCTGCTGCTTCTGCTTTCCCCAACAAAGAATTTCTTAGACTTTCCAGCCCTCTTGCTACTTCTCTCATAGTGGGTCGCTCGTTGGGTGATTCCTTGGTACAAAGCAAGCCCACATGTATAAATGAAACAAGATAATTGTTCTGTTGCAAGTTCACACTCCTCAATAGTGCACTGTTAATTATGTCTGCCAGCCTGTTTGGAAAAGCTGACCTCGTCCAGTTATGCAAATTTAGGTCTCCAATAAACATAGAATCAGTTGGCCGCTTCCTTGTGACCATCTCTAATAGCATAATGCCATAACTGTAAATATCTCCCTTTGTGGAAACCCTCTTACCCAAACCATATTCTGCTGTCAGGACCGCATAGGCTTGGATTCCCCATGAATATTTCAGTAACCATGTTATCTGGAAATAGTCCCACTTCTGGTACTGAACCTGTCAAATTATTGAAACCAAGGTTGAGGTAGTGCACGACTTTTAGCTGTGTAAGTGACTTGGGTATTGTACCTGATAAGAAATTAGAAGAGAGATCAATATCCTGAAGATTTTGTAATTTTCCAAGTGAGCCTGGTATCGGACCTTTAAATGCATTGTGAGAGAGGTTGAGATGCTCTAATGCTATGCAGCTTCCTATTGTTTCAGGAATCTTTCCATCAAGCTGATTACCAGAAATATCTATTGCTTGAGCACTTACAATTTTATTTATCTCTATTGGCAAAGGTCCATGCGAGAAATTCCATGACAAATTTAGATATATCTGAAGGTTTTTGAGACTTGTCAGAACTTCTCTAGGTATGTTTCCCCTGAGCTCATTGTGAGAAAAGTCGAGCACTTCCAAATTCTGGGACCTTCTCAAACCAATTGGTGTCATTCCTGATAAGCGGTTATGTTGGAGATAAAGATCTCTCAGTTGTTGAAGCTCACCAAGAGAGTCCTGGATTCTTCCAGATAGCTTCTTCCAACTAATATCTAACAATCCCAAACTTTTCAGCTGACCGATTTCATTTGGAATCTTTCCTTCTAACCTATTTCTTCGCAAGTAAAACCTTTCCAATTTTTGGAAGTTTTTGATTCCATATGGAATAGGGCCACGTAACAGATTTCTACCCATGTTTAAAAAGGTTAAGTTGGAAAGCTTAGTAATCTCTTGGGGTATATATCCACTTATTTTATTCTGGGCTAAATCTAACTCAGATAGCTTGGAAGAAAGGTAGCGTATGGAGGCAGGCAAAACACCAATCAGATTATTATCAGACACTAGTAAATATTTTAGGTTTGAGCAATTTGTGAGAGCAGAGAGAAAACCCAAGGAGGGGCTATTACCATTAACAAGTTTGTTTGCAGCTAACATAATGGTTCTAAGAAAATCTAGCTTACCCAACTACATAGGCACCACTCCACTCAACTGGTTATCATTTAGAGATAGGATGACTAATTCGGAACAATTTCCAATAGATTTTGGTATACTTCCACTCAGCTGATTTCCCCAGAGAAAAATTCCTTTCATGTTAGAAAGTTTGACACCAAGGTCACTTGGAATTTGCCCACTTAGTTGGTTCTGACTCAAATCGAAAGTTATCAATGGAGTAGAGTTCATGAGGGAAGTTGGAATGGCTCCAATGATCCGGTTTTCAGCAAGTCGGAGAGTCTTTAGTTGAATTAGATTGCCCAATTCAGGAGGAATTTGTCCTGTGATATTATTCGAGCTTAATTCCAAGTCAATCAAGGTAGAGATGACACAAATAAGATGTTGGGATGC
Organism: Thuja plicata; assembly: GCA_018584345.1. Classification (NCBI taxonomy): domain Eukaryota; kingdom Viridiplantae; phylum Streptophyta; class Pinopsida; order Cupressales; family Cupressaceae; genus Thuja; species Thuja plicata. The sequence continues at coordinate 1,931,209 of MU223858.1, forward strand.
CCTTCACCATACGCAACTTTGAATGTTTGTATAATGAATGTGATGACAAGATTTAACTTAATATGAACTAACTTTTAATTCACAGTTGGGTTGTGGTTTTGTGCTTCCTGCAATTTTTCCCACCTCTTCTGCAACTATATTGTTGGGAAGGCTTGTTCGTGTGGGTCAGGTTAGGGTAGTCTAGGAGATGAGCAATTTTATCGATTTGTTTCCCATAAAATGAATGACAATGTACAGATTCAGCCCTTAGATACTAATGTAATCACTCAGTTTTACATATATTATATTTTTGGCTCTGTCAGTTGGATATAAAAAAAAACTCTATTAAATTTAGTTTATAAAATAAGTATTGATAATACTTGCAACGATATCTACATTGACAAATTATTTGCTATCATTTTAGTAATATTTATATTTATATGTTGTATTTAATGTTAGTATAAAAATATAAACAATTATTAATTATTTAAAAAAAATTTAAAGATATTCAAAATTTAAATAATTTAAAAATTATTTTTCAATAAAAAATTTATTTAAGTTTAGGATTACCCTTTTACAATAAAGCTTGAAATTGGTGTTATAGTCAAATTAGGGTTGTAGTTAGCATTTGGGTTCAATTAGGATTGATGTTGGTGTTCTCATAATTTGAATTAAGGTTAGAAATTGTGTTAGGGTTGTGATTCAATTAGTATTAGGGTAAGACTTAATATTATGGTTAGAGTTAATTTGTGTTATATTAGGGTTAGGTTGTAAATAAGGTTTTGGTTCAATCTACAATTCCTTTTACAATCACGACTCTGAGAGAGGTGGATGTCATTGGATAATGAGAGGGTGGAAAACTATAGTTTAGATATGCCTATAATTCTCAACTATAGTTCTTAATTAATCAGCTTGTTAAACTATGCTCCTAACTATAATTGTAAGGGGGCTAGTAAGATGATTAATTTCCAATTCCAAACACACATTAATCTACCAACTAGCAATAGACTGGTAGGGCTCAACGGCTCTATAGTTTCCAACCCAAACACTATTAGAATAGTAGGGGCCCTTCCAACGGAACTATACTTTCACACCCACCTGCTAGGGTAATTGCATAAGTTAATTGATTCCTTATATTGGAAGAAAACTACAATGAACAATAAAGGATATTAAGGAACATATGAGGAGGATCTCTAGTGTTCATTTATGTTTACTATGACATAGTATAAATTATTATCACTATTTATTTGATTTCTACCCTCTAATAAACCTTATCATAAATAGTGAACTTTTTTTTCCATATATTCTTTGAAATTTGTAAAAGGTTCTTGACAAGTTATATCTTTAAATTGGTCATTTTTTTCATTTTTTAAAGGCTTCACCATGCATATCTAGATGCAAGAAGTTGGTCTCCATTGTAGAACATGTCCCCCATGAGACCAAGCATCATTGATCTACTCAAGAGGTTCAATTTCATTGCATCAACTATTTGGAAAGAGGAAGACAAGTTTTATAAAGACATTCATATTTCATGAATCAGTTCACAATAGACACTAGAATTAATTTTGAATCAAGAAACAAAATTGTACCTTGAAAATTCTTATCAATTATGTTTTTCAAATCTTCAACCTCACATAAATCTAATGTTTCATGATACTTCTTAGAAATTTGTTTCCTTGAATCTAGATTTTGGAGTGAATATTGTCCTCTTGGATGCATGTTCTACATGTGTATTTACATTTATTTGCATTCATTTTTTTATATATTATAAATCAATTCATTTACATTATAAATAATTACTAGTAATAAATGCAGTTTTTACATCTTGTGTTTTTGAACCTCCAATATATTATTCAAAGTATATTTACTATCAACATAATCATTGTACCTTGTTTTAGTGCAAGTACTAGTATTATTATATGATAATATAATTAAATGTGATATTGATTACAATATAATAAGATATTCAAGTGTAAACAAGAAAAAAATCCTTTTATGTATGAGATTGTATTGTACTTATATAATTTGACACTTGTGATGATATTCCATTAATAGTACCTAAGGTAGCCATATCCTCCTTTTTGGTGCCTTGGATATATAGCCAAAGGGTGCTTGTGATCTCTTTAAATATTTATTTTTAGTGTGGTATTCTCAATCTAGTGTGTATGTTTTATACTGTACCTTCTATGATGTTTCATGATCATTCTTGGCAATGTTGAATAATCTTCTCATATATGTTTTAATCTTATGTGACTAAAATGCATGTGAAAGTTGATGTGGTTGTATTTACCCATTACTAACATCGATGTAAGTCAAAGCATGCACTTTATTGATAGCTTCCTCATTTAAGAAGAGTTAAATATTTATAGTTTGTTGCACCACAATTGCATGAAATTAAGAAAAAATCTTTGTTTAAATAGACAGATGCATAGTTACCAAAACAAAATCTATTATAGAAAAATTGGACTGTGTCCCCTATCCCAACATTTCAATTTTTTAATGACTGCATTTATATATAATATACTATCATATCTGTATTATTTAACTCACAGACTCTAGTTTGAAATTTTGAATGGTGTCACCATCCATGTACAATTGCCTATATCTCATTTATCAAAATATAGACAACTTCAAATTTTATGACATAGTGACTATTTATATAAATTAAAATTGATATTTCTTAAAAAAACACCTATAAATTTATATTATATTTTATAATTAATTATGTAATATTAAAATACATTTAAATTTTATCTATAATTTTTTATCAACCTATCTTTTAAATCTCATCTAAATGCGAATACTAGTTTTAGATGAAATCTTATCTCACAATTTATATAATATTTTTATGACCACAAATATATAAATAGCCATTGATGCTTCTTCATGTAGTAATTTAAAGTCTTCTCAACTATGCAAGCCTTCAGCATAAGGTTAGTAGTCCATAGGCCTCACAATAAGTTAACAAGACCTTTCAAGTCATCACAGAAAGTCGGTATAGCTGTAGAGTAATCAATCGAACGAGACTTTTGTGGTCTTACAACTGTTGCGCAATAGCCGTGAGTTATGCCTTGGAAAAGTTGTTAGACTTAAATAGCCGTGAGTCTCCATTTGCCGTGTTCAACAAGGAAATGCAAATTTTGTCTTCGTCTCTTTATAATTATAATCTAGTTTCTCTGTCCTGGGGTTATCTTGCTATCATGTACGAGAAACATCGAGGAAATTAGTAAATTAGTCTCAAATGATATCTTAGCTATTTCCATTAGTGAGACTTATACCGTGTGAAATTATCTTCCAAGATTTCTGGTCTTATTGTCGTTGTCGTGTTGTTGGGAAAGAGGCGTCAGTCACGCGTTACAAAGTTGAACATTAATTTGTCAAACCCCTAATACAAGCTCTTCTCATACCTTCCGCTCAATCCAAAATCAAGTTTAAAAATATCTCGTTTCTTTTTATTACGTTGTAGTTGTTCTTTATCCATTCACCTGCATTCTCCGCTCAATCCAAAGTCAAGTTCAAAAATATCTCGTTTCTTTATTACGTTGTAGTTGTTCTTTATCCATTCACCTGTATTCTCTGATCAATGGTTAAGAATTGAAGATGTCTTTGTAGACATCTAAAAATGGACATGCTTATTAGTTAATATTAAATTATTAATTATTTTTCTATTAATTAAAAGTTCTTTAATCATTGATTAATCACTTCTCTTGATTATTTAATCATTCTCTCAAAATTAATTAAACAATTAATATTGTTTAATTAATTAATATTTATTGATTAATTAAGTTCAATTTCTTACAAATCCTACAATTTGAATTTAATTATTCAATTTATCTATTTTTTTTCCTATATTAAATTAATTCTTAAAATTAATTTAATTCCATGTCAATTTCTAATTAATTTCATATTGAGCTAGTTTCATACTAATTTTATATTAATTCCACATTTCTCAAAATTAATTTTTTAATTCAATTTTAGATTCTCGGAAAATAAAAAAATCAAACATATGAGAAAATCAAATTCTTAAAATCCAAAAATCTTCAAATTTGGAAAAATCAAGTTTCTCAAAATCTATTCTCTCTTCAAAAAATATTAAAAATAAAAATAAAAAATCTTTCCTTTTTCAAATCTGCATTTTTGAATGATTATCTTTTGAAAATCATAATTATCTTCTATATTTTATCGTCTTCTTTATTTCCTAAATAACTTTTCGCTTTTGAGTTTAATTGGAAATAAATCTTCTATTTTGGAAGATAACCCAGAATCTTCTCCTATCTAATTATCTTGATAGTTCAATCTGTTTTTCCTAGAATCAATCTCAATCATTCATCCTACCTCGATTTCTTATATAAACGCCTCATTTTTTCTCATCTTTTAACAATCACGAATCTTAGTATAAAACTCGTGCTTCTAATTTGCAGGTTACTTATTATCATTTCTCGAATCTCTAAGTCTATTGTCGGATTTATCTCTGAGTGTCAACTAGCAACATCTTAACAAAGTGTGGAGAAGCAACAAAAGTTGTTAAGTAGTAATTGGTTTGCATTGAATTTCGTTTCACTTTTAGTCTCCGATTGTCATGCTTATTATTTATGTTGTTTGTAGGGCTTTATGTTGATTATTTGTTTGTTCTTTGATTAGTTCAGTGCTACTAATCGCTTGTTTGAGCTTGTGTAGATTTCTCCTACAACATTTTGGTGAACCCAACGTGAATCAACATTCCACATAGCGCTTGGAGACGACCTAAATTTTATTATCAATCTCGATCGTATGACAGAGGTTGGTAATTTTTAGTCTTTTCTGATTATTTCATAATTGTTCTTTTTAGACTGCATATGTAGGTTATTTGTTGCAATTGTTACTTCTTTTATCGCATATGTTTAGTTTATTATCACAACTGAATAGGCTTTTCCGCATTTGTTTATTTTATTACCGCATTCTACTATTGTATTACCACCTCTAATGGCATTGATAGGGAGAGATTGATCACCTTTGAACTTAGCCAAGTTCAATACAGGTCACATAAGACTTTCACTAGGGTTTCACTGATCACTAAGGATCCTAGGAGCATTTAAACTAATCTCCTAACCCTTCCCTTCACTCACCTATGCCTCCATAGAGCTCACTAGGGTAAGCCCTCTCACAAACCTTCCAAACACTTCACCAACTTTGCAAGAGTTAAGATATGATCTTAGATCATTTTACTTCACAATTCCAAACTCTATCAACTTATTGGGTTCATTTCTTCATCACTACCCATTCTTCCTATTAATCAAGGCTAGAAGAAACTAGGTCTCAATTAGCCCTATTTTTGTGGGATTTGATTTCTTGGGAAAAAATTCCACACAACTGCACAATCCAAACTATGATGCAAATACCCTTTACAAAACCCTAGAAGATTTTCTAGTCTTAGGTTCATAAGGTGTCTGTACATCACTGAACCCTAATTGGGCTATTTCTTTAAGAAATGAACCAGTCTTTGCAAACTGCATTCAAAACCCAATTAGATGGATTCAAATGTTTTCCAACCCATGCACCAAGCTTGATAAGGGTCACATCCACACCACTGAAGTCTTGGATGGCTTATCTCAATCCCTTCGTGAAAATGAAACACTTTGCTCCTCTATTTTCCCTAGCCAAGCTATTGTCGAGCTCGCCTAGGGCAAGAGCTCAAAAATCTCCATTGCAACTTTTATTACCAAAAAAAAGAAAATATATTATAAAAAGGGTCCTCTTTTATTCCTCCAAGGCATGTTTACTTGCCACAGTTAGAAATCCCTAAGGAGCCATTTTACTATATACAACCCTGACCGATCCAAAGAACACACAGCAGGGGTAACAATTAATTACAAACTCAAAAACAAAACCCAAGAACTACTCCACTCCACACTATGTTGTAAATTAACTCCATGAACTTAGTTACATCGAAAAGGAAGCTAGATCAATCCATTTACAATGCTTGTTAACTGCAATCTAAAAAAACTGTGACAGTATAATAACTGCAACTCTTCTATTTCTTGAAAAACATAACCAGAAAATTCCAACCTTAGTACAAGTCCATAGAAGTCCTTAAATAGGTTTCTTCTATCTAGGACAACTGTTCAAACTGACCCATAACTACAGTTGGGCATAAAGAAACTTTTTAGCAAATGTTGTCGAGCAACATTTTGCACTTTTAACAACTTTTACTCTTCCAATGTTCTAACCCCATGAGTGGGTTGTACAAGGTCAGAAACCATGTCCTAAGACTTAATACACCCAAACATTATCCATCTAAGAATTTTGATTTCCAAAAACATGTTTTGTCCCATTTTATCCATCAGGACATTACAAAGGTCACTTGGACCAAAAAGCACACAACACGAAACTCTCCTAAAACATTTCAATCCAATCCTAAGATTTCCTAAATAATCCCATCAAAACCCTAGACCACTTGAAGGACTTTCAAAACAAAATGGAGGGCTCCATCCTTAGGTTCTCCTGCACCATGCTCCCCCTGGACAAAGAAATCAAGTTACACCGGGAGTGAGTAATGCAAGATCCATTCCCAACTTCTTGAACTCTAATTCTGCAACTCATGTAGTCTCTACCTCAGGAAGATGTTACCACTTGATGAGATGTTTTATATTCTAACCATGTCTGGTCTTCTTTTTTATTCTAGAGTCTAGTACCCTCTTTTCTTGTGGCTTGTTCATAGTCGGTAAGGGCGCATCCTTTGTAAAATTTTCCATGTCACTAGTACTCTCTGTCTCTACTGGAAATGAACCTTTGTATCTAACTAAGTCTTGAACATTGAATACTAGTGAAATTTCCAACTCTAGAGGTAGATCAATTTTGTATGCATTTTCTCCATACTTTTCTAAGATTTTGCAAGGACCTATCCTTTTCATATGCAACTTGCTAGGTATGTCTTTCTTCAATCTGGCTTTATTCAAATGCACCATTACTAAATCCCCAACTGCAAAGTGCAACTCCTTTTTCTTTGCATCCACTTTGGCTTTTAACCTCTGTGTTGCCTCTGTGAGTGTCTATTTTACTTGGTCATGTACTTTCTTCATTGATTGGGCGAAGTCTTCAGAATTTCTACTCTTTCCCTCCATGCTTCCCAAGTCTCTAAGTTCACAAAATCCTCTTGGGTGAACACCATAAACTACTACAAAAGTACTTTTACTAGTGCTCATATTCACGTTGTCATTGTAAGAAAACTATGTTTGTTGTAGGACTTGATCCTGCATTTGTCCATACTCCTTTGTTAAGCATCCTAGAAGGTTCCCTAAGACTCTATTTATGAACTCTACTTGGCCATATGTCTGGGGTGATAAGCTGACCCAAATAACAGGTTAGTTCCTATCATTTTCCACAATGTGTTCCAGAAATTCCCCAAAAACTTGACATCTTTGTTTGAGACTATATAGAGGGGCAATCCATGGATTCTCACAACTTCCCTAAAAAAATTTGGGCTATGCAGCTTGCATCATATGTAGTTTTGCATGGAATTAAATGGCTCATCTTACTGAACTTATCAACAACTACAAAGACACTATCTATTTCAGTGCTTGTCCTTGGTAACCCAACAATGAAGTCCATACTAATACATTCTCCTGGCCTATTGGGAATGGGTAGTGGTTGATATAAACTAGCATTGGAATTCATACCTTTAGCTCTCTGACACACCATACATTGTTCTACATACTACCTCGCATCTCTCTACATCCTAGGACAATAGTAGAACCTCTGAACTAATTCAAGGGTCTTATTGAGACCAAAATGGACACTAAGACTACCATTGTGTTTTTCTTGCATCAGGTTCTCCCTCATAGATCCCTTGGGAACACACAATTGTCCTCCTCTAAACAATAACCCATTTTGTAATGTGTAATCTAAAAACTGACCATGAAAGTGATTTTTGAACTCCATACATACCTTATAGGCCTCTGAGAAGTCTTTATCTTCTTTATAAAGATCCTTAAAGCTTTCCACTCCAATAATCTGCAACTGCACCTATTGGACACTGAGTAGCCTATGGCTTAATTCACCAGTAACCTTGTTCATCTGCCCCTTTTTATTCTTAATGGTAAAGGTATAAGCTTGCAAGAATTCCATCCATTTAAGATGTCTATTCCTTAATTTCTCTTGGGTATTGATGTAACTCAAAGATTGATTATCTGTGAACACTACAAATTCCTTGGGTAGGAGATAATGTCTCCATTTCTTAAGGGCTTGAACTAGGGCATAGAGTTCTAGGTAATAGGAGGAATATTTCTTCTTGGCCTCATTTAAATTTTCACTATAAAAATCCACTAGTCTACCCTCTTGGGTTAAAAAAACCCCTACTACTATGCTACTAGCATCACACTCTAACGTAAACAATTTATCAAAACTTGGTAACACAAGAATTGGTTGGGTGGCTGCCTTTGTTATCAACATCTCAAAATCCCTATTGGCTTCTTCAATCCACCTAAACTTATTCTTAAACCCACCCTTGAAGCACTAGAGAAAAAATGACACTAAAACCCCTGATAGATTTCCTATAGAATTGGGCAAGACCATGAAAAATCCTTACCTCAGTACCAGATGTGGGAGTAGGCCAGGTTGGGTATAGCCTTTGCCTTTCTAGGATCCACATTTAATGTCCCTTGTGAGACCACAAATCCAAGATACACTGATTCTTGTTTCAAAAACTCACACTTCTCCAAGTTGATTGCCAACTGCTCCTCTTGCAATCTCTTCAATACAATCTACAAATGCTCAAGATGATCTTCCTTATTCTTTCTGAAGATGAAGATGTCATCAAGGTAAACCACCATAAACACCGCTATATAGTCCTTGAGCATGTTAGGAATAAAATTCCACCAACACAACTGAGGGGGGGTGAATTAGTTGTGAGACAGATTATTAAACTTTATATTTTATAAACAAATATTTTAATCCAAATGATAAAACAATAAATTTGGAAAAAAAATAACACAGTCCTTTCTTATTGAGAAAACCTTGTTAAAGATAAAACCTCGCTGTGAATTAGCACCCACAAATAATGTAGAGAGAGTATATTATCATGTTAAAAGATTTGGCCTTGTTAGGAGCTTATTGATGCATGTTACAGTACACAGTCCCTATTAAAGGACAAACCCTTTTAGGAGTTAAGAGTAACCATGGGCTCACTGCCCAGGCACACTTCCTTAAGAAGGTTAAAGCCACCCTAAGGACTTACAGTCCAAAAGACAAGTGTATATAGAAAATATACAATCCAATGAACTGTCTAATAGCAACTATCTTTGCTTGGTCAGTTCCAAAGAAGTAACATAATCACAATCTTTTCTCTACATCTAGCAGACAATAAAGGTCATAGCTTTCAAAATCCTTTGTCTCTATATTCACCTCTTACATGCATCTTTTCAAAAGAAAATATCTCTCATATATACCCTATTACAATAATTGATTAGGTCTGCCAATTAAGTTTTCCCAATATACAAATATTTATAAATAAACCCTTGCTAAGATACACGTGGTACCTATAGCAAGTAAACATCAATTACAATTCATCAAATATAATCCAAGATCAGTAATCCATGCTCGTAATCCATAATACACACTACATCTCTAAAGTTGGCCCCAAGTAGGTCTCCTCCAGAACACATACCACAACTAACGTCACCAACAGTCATACAAATAGAGAACCATAAAAAAGTTCCTTAACATGTCATCTACCATCCCTTAAGATCACATAACCTGAATCCACATCACTTGTAAGTTATACTCAAAACACAGAGAGTAACTTTGTCAAACATCATTGTCACCGTCTAGTATCCAGTCTTCAATAAAACACCTGTAACTCATCTAATACACACTATTAAGCCATGCAACCTTAGGAATAGGATCACAACACATCTATGTACACATCACTATCTTCGATCATTCTGAATCAACCGTACAGTACACATACACTTATGTTAGTCATAAAGAAATAGTAATAACCAATATGTTTTTCCTCCATAGAAACATATGTTGACATCAGTGACAAAACATGAATGCCAATAACATCATCAAGAACCAATTCCAAAAATATCCCCCTTTGGCATTAATGGAAACATATGGGAAAATCCATCAACCCAAAAGTTCTCTCTCAATACAATCTAAAAGTACTCTCTCAATAGGGTGAACCCACAATAGTGGGTTACACTTTTTTGGAGGAAGAAATTCCTCACGAAATCTGCTAGGGGGAGGATTTAGTCAAGTACTTTCAATAGAAAGTACTTGATTTTTTTAATTGAAACATTCTAAGCTTTGATTGAAACTACCTTTTTTGCTTAGTTTCGATCGAAACTAACTTGGTTTTGATCAAAACTAAGTTAGTTTCGATTGAAACTAACTCAGTTTTGATCAAAACTAAGTTAGTTTCAATCAAAACTAACTAGTCAAAATTTTACTATGGTTTTTACCCATATGCATGTTAAATTAAGAAAGTACTTTCGATAGAAAGTATTTTTGATCGAAACTAATTAGTTTCGATTGAAAGTACTTTCTATCGAAACCCTCTAAATAGAGGCTATTTGCAAAGGCTAACAAAAATATGCAGTTTTCATGGCTTCAGGGGTCAAGCGCAGAGCTCAAATGGAAGAATAGGGAGACCTCCTTTTACATTGCACAAGCACTCTGAACAAGCTTTCTAACGAATATATATTTGATAGTTTTTGAATTAATTAGGTCAATGTTTTTTGGCGTGCATCAAATGTAGTTTTTTTATCCAATATAAACCTTCGAGTTTGATGTTCAATGAAAAATAGTAGAAAAGAGAAAAAAAATTGAAAAATAGTAGTGCCCTCCGGCTTCGAGTCTACTTTCTATCAAAAAAATATATTTGAATTTTGATAAATACACAAGTTATAAGCTACGCAGTCAAGGTATGTCAAAATTACGGTTTTCTCTACTTCAAACATCCATAACATATGCAATAATAATGATAATGTCGTCAAACCAATTGCATGCCCTCCGTATGGATGCTACAAAACCAAATTCAAAAGAAGCACATTGATATCTATTTTAGAAAAATAGTTATGCTCTATGAAGTCAATGTAACTTTTTGAAAATGACGTTTTCAGCAACATAGCAGTTTTGGTGGGAGAAAAACAAAACCATTCAAATCAATTCAAAAAAAAAACTATATTTAGAATCTAGACAAAAAAGACTCTAGTTTACTTCATCTTTTGATTTCAAACAGTTTAACGACAATATGCATCCGAATCTGAAATTTTTTTCAAAATGTAGACTTCAATGTCCGTTTAGGCAAAAAAGTGTAACCCACTATTGTGGGATCACCCAATACAATCTTCTCAATATCCTCAACACACCTTTCCCTAAATAGTAGGGATTTTCTCATAGAATCTCTCCCCCTTTGACAACAATGGAAAGGGGTGCCATAACTCTTCTTCTTTCTTCTGTAAGGTGTAGCTTTTTCAAATCTTCATGTCTGCAATAACCAGGTTCAAAATCACCCAAATAAGTTTTGTAATGTTACTGCGATCACTCCCCCCAAGGAGTAGATCCATACATCAAGTCCAGAAAATGATATAGCTCTGAAGCCAATGGACTGATGCATTCCTGCATCAATTTAGTTCTCGCAAGGAGGGGCTCACACCCCAAGAATACCTCTAAGATACTCAAAGGCATCCTTTGGAAAAGGTTTTGCAAATATATTTTCTATCTGTTCCTTTTTGCTGATATACTCCAATCTAATCTCCTTCTCTGCTTCCTTGTCCCTCAAGAAATGATACTTAATGGAAATATGTTTAGTCTTTAAATGCATCACTGGATTCTTTGACATGTTCACTGTGCTAGTGTTATCACAATGGATAACCATTGGCTCTTCAAATATTATTCCAATGTCCTTCAGTATTTTTTTATCCAAATAATCTATGTACGATTTATAACAGCAACAACATACTCACAATCAACAGTAGACTGAGCTATACAATCATGCTTCTTACTTAACCATGAAACCAGCCTTTTTCCAAGGAAAAATGCTCCTCCACTTGTACTCTTTCTTTCATCCACACTACCTACCCAATAAACATTAATATATGCCTGTAAGATAAAATCATTTGATTTTTCATACCATAACACATACTCTATTGTTCCTTTCAAGTATCTGAAAATTATTTTCACAACAGCAAGGTGTGTCTCTTTAGGATTGGCTTGATATCTTGCCACAATTCCAACTGCATTAGCAATACCTGGTCTGGTGTGAGTTAGATATTATAGACCTCCAATCATTGATCTATACTTTGTATGAAAAATACTCTAAGTTTCATCATTATTATTAAGTTTATAACCAGTCACCATGGGTGTTCCAACAAGTTTACAATCTTCCATTCCAAATTTATTAAACATTTCCTTAAGATACTTGGTCTGAGAAATGAAAATACCACTCTTGTTTTGATTAATTTGCAATCCAAGGAAAAATTTCATTTCACCAATCATTGACATCTCAAATTCATTTTCCATCTCTTTAGAGAATCTTTTACTCATCACATCATTTCCTCCAAAAGTGATATCATCAACAAAAACTTCTATGATCAGAATTCCATCTTCACTAGTTCTTAAGTACAAATTGTTGTCTGCATTACCTTTTCTGAAGCCAAGATGAAGTAGATACATGTCCAGACTTGCATACCATGCTCTTGGTTCTTGTTTAAGTCCATACAAAGATTTCTTCAACTTACAAACCATGTCTTCATCTTCTTTCAAAGGAAATCCATCAAGTTTCTCAATGTATACCTCTTCCTCTAGATCTCCATTCAAGAATGTTGATTTCATATCCATCTGATATACCTTAAAATATTTATGTGCACCATAAGCAAGAAATAATCTCACTGCTTCTAACCTAGTAACAGGAGCGAATGTTTTTTCAAATTCTATGTCTTCTTGTTGCGAGTAGCCTTTACAAACCAATCTTGCTTTATTTCTTACCACTGTTCCTTCCTCATCCATTTTGTTTCTATAGACCCATTTAGTTCCTATAACACTCTTATTTTTAGGTCTTGGAATCAATTCCCAAGTATTGTTCTTCTTCATCTGTTCTAATTCTTCCTGCATAGCTTTAGTCCAAGATTCATCTCTACATGCCTCATCAGTAGATTTCAGTTCAACTTGATAAATCAAAAAAATTTCATCTCTTAATCCAGATCTTGTCATCATTCCTCTATTAGCATCTTTAATAATTTGATCTTCAGGATGGTTTTTCTTAACATACCTTAGAGTCTTAGGAATTTCAGTAGGATCATTTGAATCATCTTGACATACCTCGATCTCACAGTCAACTCAAAAGGTTCTTCTTGATCTGCAGTAACCTCCTTGATCTATGTAGTCTGTGTTAGTAATAACTGAGAGGGGGGGTGAATCAGTGGCCTCAAAAATTTATCCAATTTAAACTTTAATCCACCAATCAATACTTCTCAAATTATTAAGTCCCAACAAGATGCATGCCTTTGAAATATTTGAAACAAATAACTGTCTGTCGGTTTACCTTGTCTATCCTGTTTCTCCTTGATAACCGATAAGTAGTAAATTGTATTTATCGATACTCAGTAAATATGCAGAGTATACCAGTCAATCCATAAATACATATGTAGAATGTAAAACACTAAATTAATTAACCATACACACATAACACAAGGATTTTAACGTGGAAGCCCTATTAAGGGAAAAAAACCATTGGGACCACTACCCCAAATTTTCACTCTTTTGAAGTGAGCCCTGTTAGGAGCCAACCCTATTAAAGGTTACAAACACACTGTTAGGTGTGACCTTGTTAGAGGATTTTTAATACATAGGTTGTCACCAAGTATCTGGCATCTACGCTACCATCCTTGAATCTGTCTCATGACTGTTAATAGGCTTTATACAAAATATTACTACCATCCTTGAATCAGCCTCCTTCTTAGACTGTCAATAGGCTTTAGGTAAGACCGGTGCTACTATCATGAGTCAACCTTCTCGTAATCTATTAGGATATACCTCAATTACAAAAGACTATTAAGTCCTGCTCTTTTAGGAGACTTTAATGCTTCAATGGTTAAACTGAAACAAAATGACCTGTTTCTAATGCAACTGAATTGCAAATTTTCAGATCTATTTACTTACAATATCTTTCTGATCAATGTATCAATTAAATTCCTTTGTATTTAACTATCTCTGCTCTGTGATGCTGTGGTTCACTATCCATCGGTGTCTGCAAAATTCTTTAGCTCTCCCTCAGCTTGATTGATCAGGACTGCATGAAGTTAATCCTTCATCAGTTTCTCTTCAACATCTTCTATCAGTTCACTCCCCCGTGTATCTAATTGTTTTTTGACCACCCGAGAATGAATTATGCTTGTCTCTTAAATAGACATGATTTTTCTTAATCCTAGGTCCTTTTATTCTTGATTCTTGATTCTTGGCGTGAAAAACAATCCAGCCAAATTGATTTATGGCTTTAATTCCTGATTTATCTCGTAGTTATCTTCTTGTCAACTGTACAAATCACTTACTTAACTATGGTCGAATAAAACAAATAAAACAACCAGTTAAGTCTATCCTTTAGCTCTTCCAGCTAGATATTTTGTCATTTTTTGATCTCTCTATTCCGTCGATCAATTTTGCAATTTGTTGCTGGTGACAACTGCCAGTTCTGTTGGTGTCACTTCAGTTAGCTTCAGGATCTCCATCCGTCGGGCATCATTGGATCTTTGTTCATCGAAAAACACTATTTTTACCTCGTCGGGTATCATGTGATTCTTCTTTGTCGGGCAACACTATCTTCTGCTCATCGGCCATCACTGTGACTTTAATCTCTATCTTTACCGATGGTGTGCACTCCGCCGGCATAGTCTGTTACTTAGTGAATACTACACTTTTATGCATTGTTGGAAGCATAACCTTTATTCCATTGGTTCTCTGAAGTCTTTGGCATGATCATATAGATGATATCAAGTTGACATCAATGACAATACAAACCATTAACTAATTTAATGTCTTGCATCATCTTCAACTTAATATAGTCAATCATTTAATCAGTTACATGTCATCAATCTCTCCCTTTGGCATTGATGGCAACATGCTATATTATCACACTATACTATTTCTAATACAATATGAAATACAATTGTTGAGATTCATCAGATTACCAAACAGTTTGCGTTGATAATCAATAAAATGTCTAACCGTTGGTAAGCTCTGTGTAAGCTTAGATTTGATTCTTGAAGCTTTCTTTTTTCTACTTCTGATGTGTTGTGACCTCTATTGGTGTAAATTTTTTTCTTTGACTGTTTGATGTCACTATCTTGTATTTGCAATTTTTATACAAATACTCTCCCTTTGGATATGATCTCTCCCTGTTTGGAGTAATCTAATAATGAATAGTTTCTGATGATAATATGGAAACATTCTCTCCCTTTGACAAAAATGTCAAACAAATATTGTACAAATATCTGACATTCTGTCAACTAATTCCTTCTTTCCATAATATAATCCTTGAATTTCCCTTATCCATTGTCAATATAATAATCATCTCTAGTGCTTGGTTCTGATATATACCTTTCTGTATACAAATGTAGCGTTGAAGTTCAGCTTCTGCTTACATCAATCATGATTGATATTCTGATAATATATGGTTGATGCAGGCTTCAGTCTTTTTAGTGACTGTTAGACATGGGTTTGACCCCTAGTCTCTTTCTCAGGTACTCAAATGTATCCTTGGGCAGTGGCTTGGTGAATATATCAGCCAATTGTTCTTTTGATTGCACATATT